>CM050166.1:449688641-449943641 GCA_027410445.1 Discoglossus pictus | reverse complement strand
CGGTCCCATCACACACACACACACACACCTCCCAGACTAAGGATCCAAGCGCCCGGTCCCATCACACACACCTCCCAGTGTAAGGATCCAAGCGCCCGGTCCCATCACACACACACCTCCCAGTGTAAGGATCCAAGCGCCCAGTCCCATCACACACACACACACCTCCCAGACTAAGGATCCAAGCGCCCGGTCCCATCACACACACGCACACCTCCCAGTGTAAGGATCCAAGCACCCGGTCCCATCACACACACACCTCCCAGTGTAAGGATCCAAGCGCCCAGTCCCATCACACACACACACACACACACACCTCCCAGACTAAGGATCCAAGCGCCCGATCCCATCACACACGCACGCCTCCCAGTGTAAGGATCCAAGCGCCCGGTCCCATCACACACACACACACCTCCCAGACTAAGGATCCAAGCGCCCGATCCCATCACACACGCACACCTCCCAGACTAAGGATCCAAGCGCCCGGTCCCATCACACACACACCTCCCAGTCTAAGAATCCAAGCGCCCTATCCCTTCACACGCACACCTCCCAGTGTAAGGATCCAAGCGCCCGGTCCCATCACACACACACCTCCCAGTGTAAGGATCCAAGCACCCGGTCCCATCACACACACACCTCCCAGACTAAGGATCCAAGCGCCCGATCCCATCACACACGCACACCTCCCAGTGTAAGGATCCAAGCGCCCGGTCCCATCACACACACACACACACCTCCCAGACTAAGGATCCAAGCGCCCGGTCCCATCACACGCACACCTCCCAGTCTAAGAATCCAAGCGCCCTATCCCTTCACACGCACACCTCCCAGTGTAAGGATCCAAGCGCCCGGTCCCATCACACACACACCTCCCAGACTAAGGATCCAAGCGCCCGGTCCCATCACACACACCTCCCAGTGTAAGGATCCAAGCGCCCGGTCCCATCACACGCACACCTCCCAGTCTAAGAATCCAAGCGCCCTATCCCTTCACACGCACACGTCCCAGTGTAAGGATCCAAGCGCCCGGTCCCATCACACACACACCTCCCAGTGTAAGGATCCAAGCGCCCGGTCCCATCACACACACACCTCCCAGTGTAAGGATCCAAGCACCCGGTCCCATCACACACACACCTCCCAGTGTAAGGATCCAAGCACCCGGTCCCATCACACACACACCTCCCAGTGTAAGGATCCAAGTGCCCGGTCCCATCACACACACACACACCTCCCAGACTAAGGATCCAAGCGCCCGATCCCATCACACACACACACCTCCCAGTGTAAGGATCCAAGCGCCCGGTCCCATCACACACACACCTCCCAGTGTAAGGATCCAAGCGCCCGGTCCCATCACACACACACCTCCCAGTGTAAGGATCCAAGCGCCCGGTCCCATCACACACACACACCTCCCAGTGTAAGGATCCAAGCGCCCGGTCCCATCACACACACACCTCCCAGACTAAGGATCCAAGCGCCCGGTCCCATCACACACACACCTCCCAGACTAAGGATCCAAGCGCCCGGTCCCATCACACACACCTCCCAGTGTAAGGATCCAAGCGCCTGGTCCCATCACACACACACCTCCCAGACTAAGGATCCAAGCGCCTGGTCCCATCACACACACACCTCCCAGTGTAAGGATCCAAGCGCCCGGTCCCATCACACACACACCTCCCAGTGTAAGGATCCAAGCACCCGGTCCCATCACAAACACCTCCCAGTGTAAGGATCCAAGCGCCCGGTCCCATCACACACACACCTCCCAGTGTAAGGATCCATGCGCCCGGTCACATCACACACACCTCCCAGTGTAAGGATCCAAGCACCCGGTCCCATCACACACATCTCCCAGTGTAAGGATCCAAGCACCCGGTCCCATCACACACACACACCTCCCAGAGTAAGGATCCAAGCGCCCGGTCCCATCACACACACACACCTCCCAGTGTAAGGATCCAAGCGCCCGGTCCCATCACACACACACCTCCCAGTGTAAGGATCCAAGCGCCCGGTCCCATCACACACACACACCTCCCAGTGTAAGGATCCAAGCACCCGGTCCCATCACACACACACCTCCCAGTGTAAGGATCCAAGCACCCGGTCCCATCACACACACACCTCCAAGTGTAAGGATCCAAGCGCCCGGTCCCATCACACACACACACCTCCCAGTGTAAGGATCCAAGCACCCGGTCCCATCACACACACACCTCCCAGTGTAAGGATCCAAGCACCCGGTCCCATCACACACACACCTCCAAGTGTAAGGATCCAAGCGCCCGGTCCCATCACACACACACACCTCCCAGTGTAAGGATCCAAGCACCCGGTCCCATCACACACACACCTCCCAGTGTAAGGATCCAAGCGCCCGGTCCCATCACACACACACCTCCCAGTGTAAGGATCCAAGCGCCCGGTCCCATCACACACACACCTCCCAGTGTAAGGATCCATGCGCCCGGTCACATCACACACACACCTCCCAGTGTAAGGATCCATGCGCCCGGTCACATCACACACATCTCTTAGTGTAAGGATCCAAGCACCCGGTCCCATCACACACACACACACACACCTCCCAGACTAAGGATCCAAGCGCCCGGTCCCATCACACACACGCACACCTCCCAGTGTAAGGATCCAAGCGCCCGGTCCCATCACACACACACCTCCCAGAGTAAGGATCCAAGCGCCCGGTCCCATCACACACACACCTCCCAGTGTAAGGATCCAAGCGCCCGGTCCCATCACACACACACCTCCCAGTGTAAGGATCCAAGCGCCCGGTCCCATCACACACACACCTCCCAGTGTAAGGATCCAAGCGCCCGGTCCCATCACACACACACCTCCCAGACTAAGGATCCAAGTGCCCGGTCCCATCACACACACACACACCTCCCAGACTAAGGATCCAAGCGCCCGATCCCATCACACACACACACCTCCCAGTGTAAGGATCCAAGCGCCCGGTCCCATCACACACACACCTCCCAGTGTAAGGATCCAAGCGCCCGGTCCCATCACACACACACCTCCCAGTGTAAGGATCCATGCGCCCGGTCCCATCACACACACACCTCCCAGTGTAAGGATCCAAGCGCCCGATCCCATCACACACACACCTCCCAGACTAAGGATCCAAGCGCCCGATCCCATCACACACACCTCCCAGACTAAGGATCCAAGCGCCCAGTCCCATCACACACACGCACACCTCCCAGTGTAAGGATCCAAGCGCCCGGTCCCATCACACACACACCTCCCAGACTAAGGATCCAAGCGCCCGATCCCATCACACACACACACACCTCCCAGACTAAGGATCCAAGCGCCCGGTCCCATCACACACACACCTCCCAGACTAAGGATCCAAGCGCCCGGTCCCATCACACACACACCTCCCAGTGTAAGGATCCAAGCGCCCGGTCCCATCACACACACACCTCCTAGACTAAGGATCCAAGCGCCCGGTCCCATCACACACACACCTCCCAGTGTAAGGATCCATGCGCCCGGTCCCATCACACACCTCCCAGTGTAAGGATCCAAGTGCCCGGTCCCATCACACCCACACCTCCCAGTGTAAGGATCCAAGCGCCCGGTCCCATCACACACACACCTCCCAGTGTAAGGATCCAAGTGCCCGGTCCCATCACACACACACCTCCCAGTGTAAGGATCCAAGCGCCCGGTCCCATCACACACACACCTCCCAGTGTAAGGATCCATGCGCCCGGTCCCATCACACACACACCTCCCAGTGTAAGGATCCAAGCGCCCGATCCCATCACACACACACCTCCCAGACTAAGGATCCAAGCGCCCGATCCCATCACACACACCTCCCAGACTAAGGATCCAAGCGCCCAGTCCCATCACACACACGCACACCTCCCAGTGTAAGGATCCAAGCGCCCGGTCCCATCACACACACACCTCCCAGACTAAGGATCCAAGCGCCCGATCCCATCACACACACACACACCTCCCAGACTAAGGATCCAAGCGCCCGGTCCCATCACACACACACCTCCCAGACTAAGGATCCAAGCGCCCGGTCCCATCACACACACACCTCCCAGTGTAAGGATCCAAGCGCCCGGTCCCATCACACACACACCTCCTAGACTAAGGATCCAAGCGCCCGGTCCCATCACACACACACCTCCCAGTGTAAGGATCCATGCGCCCGGTCCCATCACACACCTCCCAGTGTAAGGATCCAAGTGCCCGGTCCCATCACACACACACCTCCCAGTGTAAGGATCCAAGCGCCCGGTCCCATCACACACACCTACCTTATACATAAATCACATAGTATTTAGACGTTTGGTGAGCCTGGCCTGTTCCTGCCATGATGTTTATCCCAGATATTTGTGTCTATAAATAATATATTTGTGTCTCCCACTACCAAGGCCCGTGGTCATGTGTCCGGGCGTGTCCAGGAGTGCGGTCAGTGCACACACTGGGCCCTGTGTATATACTGGTATTTACCATTAAATTCTATCAAACACTGAATACTCAGAGCATCACTCGCTGGATTATGACTAATGTATTGTGTGGGAGTCAGCGCCAAACTACATTTATATTTATAGTCGTGCCTGATGTTATGGTGGCTGACTTTATGTTATGGCGAACGCCGCGCCACGCACCAATAAGGGGTTAATTAACTACTACCATTTTTATTTTACATATCTCTCTGCTCACCTCTAGGGGGCGCCATGTTGGCTTCTCTTACATCTCTCAGAGGCAGAAGACTACAACTGTGAATCTCCATATCCATATTGTAAGTAAGCACAGCGAGGGGAGCAGCTTCCCATTGGTCAACACAGTCGTGTGGTGTTGGAAGCTGCGTCACATGACACAGAGAACCGAAACGGATGGACTTGCTGTGTTCGCATTGGGAGATAACATTTGGAGAATCACAGTTGGTTGATGGATGTTGGGGGGGGGGGGGGACCCTTAGGGTCCAGCAAAACAATAGCAATAATTCATAATTGTACATAATTGGATTAAATTGCTTTCATTACGCTGTTCGCAACATTTTTAAAGGGACATAGCTTAGTTTTAAAACTACAGGCGGCCTTAAAGGGCCATTACACCAATTACTTAATATATCCCACTCTATCCCCTGTCCGGCAGTGGCCAGAATCTTGTTTTGGTGCCTGACCAAAAATTATAGACCTGCCCGAGACCACAAGGAACTGACGCCAGGACTGGACCAGCCGCACCCACTTCAAAGACAGCGTTCCACCCAGAGCAACTGAAGCAAATCAGCAGTATCAAGAATAGGTATTTATAGTATAAAGGAGCAAAGTATCGATAGAGTCAAGGAGCAAAGTATCGATAGAGTCAAGGAGCAAAGTATCGATAGAGTCAAGGAGCAAAGTATCGATAGAGTCAAGGAGCAAAGTATCGATAGAGTCAAGGAGCAAAGTATCGATAGAGTCAAGGAGCAAAGTATCGATAGAGTCAAGGAGCAAAGTATCGATAGTCAAGGAGCAAAGTATCGATAGTGTCAAGGAGCAAAGTATCGATAGTGTCAAGGAGCAAAGTATCGATAGTGTCAAGGAGCAAAGTATCGATAGTGTCAAGGAGCAAAGTATCGATAGAGTCAAGGAGCAAAGTATCGATAGTCAAGGAGCAAAGTATCGATAGTGTCAAGGAGCAAAGTATCGATAGAGTCAAGGAGCAAAGTATCGATAGAGTCAAGGAGCAAAGTATCGATAGAGTCAAGGAGCAAAGTATCGATAGTGTCAAGGAGCAAAGTATCGATAGAGTCAAGGAGCAAAGTATCGATAGTGTCAAGGAGCAAAGTATCGATAGTGTCAAGGAGCAAAGTATCGATAGAGTCAAGGAGCAAAGTATCGATAGTGTCAAGGAGCAAAGTATCGATAGAGTCAAGGAGCAAAGTATCGATAGAGTCAAGGAGCAAAGTATCGATAGAGTCAAGGAGCAAAGTATCGATAGAGTCAAGGAGCAAAGTATCGATAGAGTCAAGGAGCAAAGTATCGATAGAGTCAAGGAGCAAAGTATCGATAGAGTCAAGGAGCAAAGTATCGATAGAGTCAAGGAGCAAAGTATCGATAGAGTCAAGGAGCAAAGTATCGATAGTGTCAAGGAGCAAAGTATCGATAGAGTCAAGGAGCAAAGTATCGATAGTGTCAAGGAGCAAAGTATCGATAGAGTCAAGGAGCAAAGTATCGATAGTGTCAAGGAGCAAAGTATCGATAGTGTCAAGGAGCAAAGTATCGATAGAGTCAAGGAGCAAAGTATCGATAGTGTCAAGGAGCAAAGTATCGATAGAGTCAAGGAGCAAAGTATCGATAGAGTCAAGGAGCAAAGTATCGATAGAGTCAAGGAGCAAAGTATCGATAGAGTCAAGGAGCAAAGTATCGATAGTGTCAAGGAGCAAAGTATCGATAGAGTCAAGAAGCAAAGTATCGATAGAGCCAAGGGCCAGGTATCGAGAGAGCCAAGGGCCAGGTATCGAGAGATCCAAGGGCCAGGTATCGAGAGAGCCAAGGGCCAGGTATCGAGAGAGCCAAGGGCCAGGTATCGAGAGAGCCAAGGGCCAGGTATCGAGAGAGCCAAGGACCAGGTATAGAGAGAGCCAAGGACCAGGTATCAATAGAGACAAGGGCCAGGTATCGAGAGAGCCAAGGGCCAGGTATCGAGAGAGCCAAGGGCCAGGTATCGAGAGAGCCAAGGGACAGGTATCGAGAGAGCCAAGGGACAGGTATCGAGAGAGCCAAGGGACAGGTATCGAGAGAGCCAAGGGACAGGTATCGAGAGAGCCAAGGGACAGGTATAGATAGAGCCAAGGGCCAGGTATCGATAGAGCCAAGGGCCAGGTATCGATAGAGCCAAGGACCAGGTATCAATAGAGACAAGGGCCAGGTATCAATAGAGACAAGGGCCAGGTATCGATAGAGACAAGGGCCAGGTATCAATAGAGACAAGGGCCAGGTATCGATAGAGCCAAGGACCAGGTATCAATAGAGACAAGGGCCAGGTATCGAGAGAGCCAAGGGCCAGGTATCGAGAGAGCCAAGGGACAGGTATCGAGAGAGCCAAGGGACAGGTATCGAGAGAGCCAAGGGACAGGTATCGAGAGAGCCAAGGGACAGGTATCGAGAGAGCCAAGGGACAGGTATCGAGAGAGCCAAGGGACAGGTATAGATAGAGCCAAGGGCCAGGTATCGATAGAGCCAAGGGCCAGGTATCGATAGAGCCAAGGACCAGGTATCGATAGAGACAAGGGCCAGGTATCAATAGAGACAAGGGCCAGGTATCGATAGAGACAAGGGCCAGGTATCAATAGAGACAAGGGCCAGGTATCGATAGAGACAAGGGCCAGGTATCGATAGAGACAAGGGCCAGGTATCGATAGAGCCAAGGACCAGGTATCGATAGAGCCAAGGACCAGGTATCAATAGAGCCAAGGACCAGGTATCGATAGAGCCAAGGACCAGGTATCGATAGAGCCAAGGACCAGGTATCGATAGAGCCAAGGACCAGGTATCGATAGAGCCAAGGACCAGGTATCGATAGAGCCAAGGACCAGGTATCGATAGAGCCAAGGACCAGGTATCGATAGTGTGAAGGACCAGGTATCGATAGAGACAAGGACCAGGTATCAATAGAGCCAAGGACCAGGTATCGATAGAGCCAAGGGCCAGGTATCGATAGAGCCAAGGGCCAGGTATCGATAGAGCCAAGGACCAGGTATCGATAGAGCCAAGGACCAGGTATCGATAGAGCCAAGGACCAGGTATCGATAGTGCCAAGGGCCAGGTATCGATAGAGCCAAGGACCAGGTATCGATAGAGCCAAGGACCAGGTATCGATAGAGCCAAGGGCCAGGTATCGAGAGAGCCAAGGACCAGGTATCGATAGTGTGAAGGGCCAGGTATCGATAGTGTGAAGGACCATTTACTGATAGCATCAGGCACCAGGTATCAATATATTAAGTGTTAATCACATATATAGTTGTGAGCGTACGAGTTGTTCCTAATGCTGCGGGCTCGCACAGCGAGCCAAGGCCCTTGCGAAGCGAGGGCACTGGGCGAGGGCCTCAGTTGCTGGCATGCCAGCAACTGCGACCCTCGCAAAGTTCACGTCGCAACCCCAAGAGCACGACACACACATTACGACACACGTTCACACACATTACGGCCTCGCAACACTCGGACGCAACTCGCGAACATTACAAAATGTAAAACACAATAAATACAAACAGCACATACATAAAAACCTTACCTACACCAAGAGGGAGCACCCAGGACCTCAAAAATGCAACTTACACCTCGATTTAAATCAAAATAAAAGAGTTTAGACACTAAAAAAATTGTAAGCGACAGAAAAAATGGCCGCCGAACAAAACAAAAACGAGGCTACAGCACTCTAAACACGCAAAACACCACAAGAAACTCGCAAAATGCCACAAACGACCTACGGATATTCATACCACACATTGCCTCGGCCGTCACTAAGCCCCACCCCTCGCGGGAGTCGCGGGAGTTGTGGTGAGCCCCTTCTGCACTCTTTTTATCCAAGTCCTGCGTGTATCGGGATGAGCGGCTGTGGCCACTAGCGCAATGAGCGCCTTCTGCGCTCAGTGCCTAATTCCCGCGGGGATGAGCAACTGCGGCGCTCATCTCCACCAGTTAAATGAGCGCCTCTGGCACTCATTCCCTGCGCTGCGGGTCGTAGGGATGAGCACCTATGGCGCTCATCTCCACTAGTGCAATGAGCGCCTTTGGCGCTCATTGCCTGGATGCAACCGCGGCCCTTGCTTCACGAGGCCTGCAGTTACGCAATTTTACCATGGCGTTACCAACAACCTTTGGCACGCCCGCACCTATATATAATGTAATGTCAATTTATTTACTAATATTGAATTAAAGGGCCAGTGCAGATATATATTTAATAGGCCAGACCCGTCCAGCTGATCTAATAGGACGGGGCCGCTCTCCGGGCTTGGGACACGTGGTGTGTGCAGGGGGAGGAGTCAGGACATGTGTGCAGCCTGGATATAAACAGAGCCTAACTATACATTATCAGGACAGGCTCAGGCAGGGACCCGCTAACTATACATAATCAGGCCAGGCTCAGGCAGGGACCCGCTAACTATACATAATCAGGACAGGCTCAGGCAGGGACCCGCTGACTATACATTATCAGGACAGGCTCAGGCAGGGACCCGCTGACTATACATTATCAGGACAGGCTCAGACAGGGACCTGCAAGCTATACATTATCAGGACAGGCTCAGGCAGGGACCCGCTGTCTATACATAATCAGGACAGGATCAGAAAGGGACCCGCTGACTATACATTATCAGGACAGGCTCAGACAGGGACCTGCAAGCTATACATAATCAGGACAGGCTCAGGCAGGGACGTGCTAACTATACATTATCAGGACAGGCTCAGGCAGAGACCCGCTGATTATACATAATCAGGACAGGCTCAGGCAGGGACCCGCTAACTATACATTATCAGGACAGGCTTAGACAGGGACCTGCAAGCTATACATAATCAGGACAGGCTCAGGCAGGGACGTGCTAACTATACATTATCAGGACAGGCTCAGGCAGAGACCCGCTGATTATACATAATCAGGACAGGCTCAGGCAGGGACCCGCTAACTATACATTATCAGGACAGGCTCAGACAGGGACCTGCAAGCTATACATAATCAGGACAGGCTCAGGCAGGGACGTGCTAACTATACATTATCAGGACAGGCTCAGGCAGGGACCCGCTGTCTATACATAATCAGGACAGGATCAGAAAGGGACCCGCTGACTATACATTATCAGGACAGGCTCAGACAGGGACCCGCTAACTATACATTATCAGGACAGGCTCAGACAGGGACCTGCAAGCTATACATAATCAGGACAGGCTCAGGCAGGGACGTGCTAACTATACACCATCAGGACAGGCTCAGCCAGTGCTGCGTGTACTATGCATTATCAGGACAGGCTCAGACATGCTGGTTATAGGGTGACCTCCTCAGTGTACATTATCAGGACAGGCTCAGACATGCTGGTTATAGGGTGACCTCCTCAGTGTACGTTATCAGGACAGGCTCAGACATGCTGGTTATAGGATGACCTCCTCAGTGTACGTTATCAGGACAGGCTCAGACAGTGCCAGATTGCAATGTAATTCTGGTATTACCCACAGTGCACCAGCACCTACCCCACTCTCACAGATAGCCTGAGGCCTTGCAGGTACATGGTGTCCTGCTGCCCTACAAAGCCGCCCTTACCTTGCCAGGTCCTAGAGAGCGCTCATCCTGCTGGGTGTCCAGTAATCCACTCCAGACTGGGGGCCCTCGGGGGGCAGGTGGTGGGACCTCTCTCTTTGTCCCTCTGACCCCCTCCCCTGCACTCTCTCCCACCCTATATCAGTCCTACTTATCACTCTCTCATGTCCTGCTCTCCGGATGTCTCTCCTTTCTTGCAGTGTCACGGTCTCTTCCCTGCTCCTCTCCCTCCTGACACTCTCTCTCTCTTAGTGCTGTCTCCTGGTGTCTCTCCCTGTTTGTCCGTCTCCTGTGCTCTCTCTATTGTGTGTCCAGTTGTTTCCTGCCCTGTTGTATCCTGTGTGTGTCTCTTCTATTCCCTGTTCTCTCGCATCCTCAGCCTCTATGTGTCTCTCTCCCTCTTTGCCATCTGTCTTGTATTGCCTGTCTCTGTATGTCTCCCCCGTTCCCTGCTGTCTCTCTATTGTGCGTCCCTGTCCCCTAGCCCTCTCTCCCCTGCCTGTCTCTCTCTCCCTGTCCTCTGCCTGTTTCTCTCTCCCCGTCCCCCTGCCTGTCTCTCTTTCTCTCCTGTCTCTCTCTTTCCTGTTCCCTGTCTCTCTCTCTCCCCTGCCTGTCTCTCTCTCTCCCCGTCCCTCCGTCTGTCTCTCTTTCTCTCCTGTCTCTCTCTTTCTCTCCTATCTCTCCCTCCCCGTCCCCCCTGCCTGTCTCTCTTTCTCTCCTGTCTCTCTCTTTCCTGTTCCCTGTCTCTCTCTTGCTCTCCCTATTGTGAGTCCCAGCTGTGAGTGCAGATTATCTCCCCAGTGGGGGGGTCAGTGTAAGGCGAGACCGTCCCAGACCGTCCCTCTCCCCCCTCTCGCTCTCTTTCTCTCCTCAGCTGTCTCTTACGCAAGTCCCTTGTTTGTGACAGCCTGCAGTAACCCCTCGCTGCCTGGGAGCGCCGCAGTGGCTGCCAATGGCTGAGCA
The DNA here is from genome assembly GCA_027410445.1 of Discoglossus pictus. Classification (NCBI taxonomy): domain Eukaryota; kingdom Metazoa; phylum Chordata; class Amphibia; order Anura; family Alytidae; genus Discoglossus; species Discoglossus pictus. Next base: position 449,932,376 of record CM050166.1, on the reverse strand, counting down.
CTGAGGAGATATATATAGGAACTGAGCGCTGGCCCTTTAATTCAGGATCACAGCCTGGGCCTGCTCCTTTATTTACTAAAGGCCGAAGCCTGAGCTGGAGTGTTCACATGGCAACCGGACACCACCGCCATATACCACAACCAGCCACCGCCATATACATGTAATAAACACAACAGGCCACGCCATATACCACAACCAGCCACCGCCATATACCACAACCAGCCACCGCCATATACATGTAATAAACACAACAGGCCACGCCATATACCACATCCAGCCACCACCATATACATGTAATAAACACAACAAGACACGCATATACCACATCTAGCCACCGCCATATACATGGAATAAACACAACAGGACACGCCATATACCACATCCAGCCACCACCATATACCACATCCAGCCACCACCATATACATGTAATAAACACAACAGGACACGCCATACACCACAACCAGCCACCACCATATACATGTAATAAACACAACAGGCCACGCCATATACCACATCCAGCCACCACCATATACATGTAATAAACACAACAGGCCACGCCATATACCACATCTAGCCACCGCCATATACATGGAATAAACACAACAGGACACGCCATATACCACATCCAGCCACCACCATATACCACATCCAGCCACCACCATATACATGTAATAAACACAACAGGACACGCCATACACCACAACCAGCCACCACCATATACATGTAATAAACACAACAGGCCACGCCATATACCACATCCAGCCACCACCATATACATGTAATAAACACAACAGGCCACGCTATATACCACAACCAGCCACCGCCATATACATGTAATAAACACAACAGGCCACGCCATATACCACATCCAGCCACCACCATATACATGTAATAAACACAACAGGCCACGCTATATACCACAACCAGCCACCACCATATACATGTAATAAACACAACAAGACACGCATATACCACATCTAGCCACCGCCATATACATGGAATAAACACAACAGGACACGCCATATACCACATCTAGCCACCGCCATATACATGTAATAAACACAACAGGACACGCCATATACATGTAATAAACACAACAGGACACGCCATACACCACAACCAGCCACCACCATATACATGTAATAAACACAACAGGACACGCCATATACATGTAATAAACACAACCAGCCACCACCAGATACATGTAATAAACACAACCAGCCACCACCATATACATGTAATAAACACAACCAGCCACCGCCATATACATGTAATAAACACAACAGGACACGCCATATATCACATCCAGCCACCACCATATACATGTAATAAACACAACCAGCCACGCTATATACATGTAATAAACACAACCAGCCACCGCCATATACATGTAATAAACACAACAGGCCACGCTATATACCACAACCAGCCACCACCATATACATGTAATAAACACAACAGGACACGCCATACACCACAACCAGCCACCACCATATACATGTAATAAACACAACAGGACACGCCATATACATGTAATAAACACAACCAGCCACCACCAGATACATGTAATAAACACAACCAGCCACCGCCATATACATGTAATAAACACAACCAGCCACCACCAGATACATGTAATAAACACAACAGGACACGCCATATACCACATCCAGCCACCACCAGATACATGTAATAAACACAACCAGCCACTGCCATATACAACAACCAGCCACCACCATATACATGTAATAAACACAACCAGCCACCACCATATACATGTAATAAACACAACCAGCCACCGCCATATACATGTAATAAACACAACAGGACACGCCATATATCACATCCAGCCACCACCATATACATGTAATAAACACAACCAGCCACGCTATATACATGTAATAAACACAACCAGCCACCGCCATATACATGTAATAAACACAACAGGCCACGCTATATACCACAACCAGCCACCACCATATACATGTAATAAACACAACAGGACACGCCATACACCACAACCAGCCACCACCATATACATGTAATAAACACAACAGGACACGCCATATACAACAACCAGCCACCACCATATACATGTAATAAACACAACCAGCCACCACCATATACATGTAATAAACACAACCAGCCACCGCCATATACATGTAATAAACACAACCAGCCACTGCCATATACAACAACCAGCCACCACCATATACATGTAATAAACACAACCAGCCACCACCATATACATGTAATAAACACAACCAGCCACCGCCATATACATGTAATAAACACAACAGGACACGCCATATATCACATCCAGCCACCACCATATACATGTAATAAACACAACCAGCCACGCTATATACATGTAATAAACACAACCAGCCACCGCCATATACATGTAATAAACACAACAGGCCACGCTATATACCACAACCAGCCACCACCATATACATGTAATAAACACAACAGGACACGCCATACACCACAACCAGCCACCACCATATACATGTAATAAACACAACAGGACACGCCATATACAACAACCAGCCACCACCATATACATGTAATAAACACAACCAGCCACCACCATATACATGTAATAAACACAACCAGCCACCGCCATATACATGTAATAAACACAACAGGACACGCCATATATCACATCCAGCCACCACCATATACATGTAATAAACACAACCAGCCACGCTATATACATGTAATAAACACAACCAGCCACCGCCATATACATGTAATAAACACAACAGGCCACGCCATATACCACATCCAGCCACCACCATATACATGTAATAAACACAACAGGCCACGCTATATACCACAACCAGCCACCACCATATACATGTAATAAACACAACAAGACACGCATATACCACATCTAGCCACCGCCATATACATGGAATAAACACAACAGGACACGCCATATACCACATCTAGCCACCGCCATATACATGTAATAAACACAACAGGACACGCCATATACATGTAATAAACACAACAGGACACGCCATACACCACAACCAGCCACCACCATATACATGTAATAAACACAACAGGACACGCCATATACATGTAATAAACACAACCAGCCACCACCAGATACATGTAATAAACACAACCAGCCACCGCCATATACATGTAATAAACACAACCAGCCACCACCAGATACATGTAATAAACACAACAGGACACGCCATATACCACATCCAGCCACCACCAGATACATGTAATAAACACAACCAGCCACTGCCATATACAACAACCAGCCACCACCATATACATGTAATAAACACAACCAGCCACCACCATATACATGTAATAAACACAACCAGCCACCGCCAAATACATGTAATAAACACAACAGGACACGCCATATATCACATCCAGCCACCACCATATACATGTAATAAACACAACCAGCCACGCTATATACATGTAATAAACACAACCAGCCACCGCCATATACATGTAATAAACACAACAGGCCACGCTATATACCACAACCAGCCACCACCATATACATGTAATAAACACAACAGGACACGCCATACACCACAACCAGCCACCACCATATACATGTAATAAACACAACAGGACACGCCATATACCACATCCAGCCACCACCATATACATGTAATAAACACAACCAGCCACCACCATATACATGTAATAAACACAATCAGCCACCGCCATATACATGTAATAAACACAACAGGACACGCCATATACCACATCCAGCCACCACCATATACATGTAATAAACACAACAGGACACGCCATACACCACAACCAGCCACCACCATATACATGTAATAAACACAACAGGCCACGCCATATACCACATCCAGCCACCACCATATACATGTAATAAACACAACAGGCCACGCTATATACCACAACCAGCCACCACCATATACATGTAATAAACACAACAAGACACGCATATACCACATCTAGCCACCGCCATATACATGGAATAAACACAACAGGACACGCCATATACCACATCTAGCCACTGCCATATACATGTAATAAACACAACAGGACACGCCATATACATGTAATAAACACAACAGGACACGCCATACACCACAACCAGCCACCACCATATACATGTAATAAACACAACAGGACACGCCATATACATGTAATAAACACAACCAGCCACCACCAGATACATGTAATAAACACAACCAGCCACCGCCATATACATGTAATAAACACAACCAGCCACTGCCATATACAACAACCAGCCACCACCATATACATGTAATAAACACAACCAGCCACCACCATATACATGTAATAAACACAACCAGCCACCGCCATATACATGTAATAAACACAACAGGACACGCCATATATCACATCCAGCCACCACCATATACATGTAATAAACACAACCAGCCACGCTATATACATGTAATAAACACAACCAGCCACCGCCATATACATGTAATAAACACAACAGGCCACGCTATATACCACAACCAGCCACCACCATATACATGTAATAAACACAACAGGACACGCCATACACCACAACCAGCCACCACCATATACATGTAATAAACACAACAGGACACGCCATATACCACATCTAGCCACCGCCATATACATGTAATAAACACAACCAGCCACGCTATATACATGTAATAAACACAACCAGCCACCGCCATATACATGTAATAAACACAACAGGCCACGCCATATACCACATCCAGCCACCACCATATACATGTAATAAACACAACAGGCCACGCTATATACCACAACCAGCCACCACCATATACATGTAATAAACACAACAAGACACGCATATACCACATCTAGCCACCGCCATATACATGGAATAAACACAACAGGACACGCCATATACATGTAATAAACACAACAGGACACGCCATACACCACAACCAGCCACCACCATATACATGTAATAAACACAACAGGACACGCCATATACATGTAATAAACACAACCAGCCACCACCAGATACATGTAATAAACACAACCAGCCACCGCCATATACATGTAATAAACACAACCAGCCACCACCAGATACATGTAATAAACACAACAGGACACGCCATATACCACATCCAGCCACCGCCATATACATGTAATAAACACAACAGGACACGCCATATATCACATCCAGCCACCACCATATACATGTAATAAACACAACCAGCCACGCTATATACATGTAATAAACACAACAGGACACGCCATACACCACAACCAGCCACCACCATATACATGTAATAAACACAACCAGCCACCACCAGATACATGTAATAAACACAACAAGACACGCATATACCACATCTAGCCACCGCCATATACATGGAATAAACACAACAGGACACGCCATATACATGTAATAAACACAACAGGACACGCCATATATCACATCCAGCCACCACCATATACATGTAATAAACACAACCAGCCACGCTATATACATGTAATAAACACAACCAGCCACCACCATATACATGTAATAAACACAACAGGACACGCCATACACCACAACCAGCCACCACCATATACATGTAATAAACACAACAGGACACGCCATATACCACATCTAGCCACCGCCATATACATGTAATAAACACAACAGGACACGCCATATACCACATCTAGCCACCGCCATATACATGTAATAAACACAACAGGACACGCCATACACCACAACCAGCCACCACCATATACATGTAATAAACACAACCAGCCACTGCCATATACAACAACCAGCCACCACCATATACATGTAATAAACACAACCAGCCACCACCATATACATGTAATAAACACAACCAGCCACCGCCATATACATGTAATAAACACAACAGGACACGCCATATACCACATCCAGCCACCACCATATACATGTAATAAACACAACCAGCCACCACCATATACATGTAATAAACACAATCAGCCACCGCCATATACATGTAATAAACACAACAGGACACTCCATATATCACATCCAGCCACCACCATATACATGTAATAAACACAACCAGCCACGCTATATACATGTAATAAACACAACCAGCCACCGCCATATACATGTAATAAACACAACAGGCCACGCTATATACCACAACCAGCCACCACCATATACATGTAATAAACACAACAGGACACGCCATACACCACAACCAGCCACCACCATATACATGTAATAAACACAACAGGACACGCCATATACCACATCTAGCCACCGCCATATACATGTAATAAACACAACAGGACACGCCATATACCACATCTAGCCACCGCCATATACATGTAATAAACACAACAGGACACGCCATATACCACATCTAGCCACCGCCATATACATGTAATAAACACAACAGGACACGCCATATACAACAACCAGCCACCACCATATACATGTAATAAACACAACAGGACACGCCATATACCACATCTAGCCACCGCCATATACATGTAATAAACACAACAGGACATGCCATATACCACATCTAGCCACCGCCATATACATGTAATAAACACAACAGGACACTCCATATATCACATCCAGCCACCACCATATACATGTAATAAACACAACCAGCCACGCTATATACATGTAATAAACACAACCAGCCACCGCCATATACATGTAATAAACACAACAGGACACGCCATATACCACATCTAGCCACCGCCATATACATGTAATAAACACAACAGGACACGCCATATACATGTAATAAACACAACAGGACACGCCATACACCACAACCAGCCACCACCATATACATGTAATAAACACAACAGGACACGCCATATACATGTAATAAACACAACAGGACACGCCATATACATGTAATAAACACAACCAGCCACCACCAGATACATGTAATAAACACAACCAGCCACCGCCATATACATGTAATAAACACAACCAGCCACCACCAGATACATGTAATAAACACAACCAGCCACCACCAGATACATGTAATAAACACAACCAGCCACCGCCATATACATGTAATAAACACAACCAGCCACCACCAGATACATGTAATAAACACAACCAGCCACCGCCATATACATGTAATAAACACAACCAGCCACGCTATATACATGTAATAAACACAACCAGCCACTGCCATATACAACAACCAGCCACCACCATATACATGTAATAAACACAACCAGCCACCACCATATACATGTAATAAACACAACCAGCCACTGCCATATACAACAACCAGCCACCACCATATACATGTAATAAACACAACCAGCCACCACCATATACATGTAATAAACACAACCAGCCACCGCCATATACATGTAATAAACACAGCAGGACACGCCATATACCACATCCAGCCACCACCATATACATGTAATAAACACAATCAACCACCGCCATATACATGTAATAAACACAACAGGACACTCCATATATCACATCCAGCCACCACCATATACATGTAATAAACACAACCAGCCACGCTATATACATGTAATAAACACAACCAGCCACCGCCATATACATGTAATAAACACAACAGGCCACGCTATATACCACAACCAGCCACCACCATATACATGTAATAAACACAACAGGACACGCCATACACCACAACCAGCCACCACCATATACATGTAATAAACACAACAGGACACGCCATATACCACATCTAGCCACCGCCATATACATGTAATAAACACAACAGGACACGCCATATACATGTAATAAACACAACAGGACACGCCATATACAACAACCAGCCACCACCATATACATGTAATAAACACAACAGGACACGCCATATACCACATCTAGCCACCGCCATATACATGTAATAAACACAACAGGACACGCCATATACATGTAATAAACACAACAGGACACGCCATACACCACAACCAGCCACCACCATATACATGTAATAAACACAACCAGCCACCACCAGATACATGTAATAAACACAACCAGCCACCGCCATATACATGTAATAAACACAACCAGCCACCGCTATATACATGTAATAAACACAACAGGACACGCCATATACATGTAATAAACACAACAGGACACGCCATATATCACATCCAGCCACCACCATATACATGTAATAAACACAACCAGCCACGCTATATACATGTAATAAACACAACCAGCCACCGCCATATACATGTAATAAACACAACAGGACACGCCATATACATGTAATAAACACAACAGGACACGCCATACACCACAACCAGCCACCACCATATACATGTAATAAACACAACCAGCCACCACCAGATACATGTAATAAACACAACCAGCCACCGCCATATACATGTAATAAACACAACAGGACACGCCATATACCACATCCAGCCACCACCAGATACATGTAATAAACACAACCAGCCACTGCCATATACAACAACCAGCCACCACCATATACATGTAATAAACACAACCAGCCACCACCATATACATGTAATAAACACAACCAGCCACCGCCATATACATGTAATAAACACAACAGGACACGCCATATATCACATCCAGCCACCACCATATACATGTAATAAACACAACCAGCCACCGCCATATACATGTAATAAACACAACAGGCCACGCTATATACCACAACCAGCCACCACCATATACATGTAATAAACACAACAGGACACGCCATACACCACAACCAGCCACCACCATATACATGTAATAAACACAACAGGACACGCCATATACCACATCTAGCCACCGCCATATACATGTAATAAACACAACAGGGCACGCAATATACCACATCTAGCCACCACCATATACATGTAATAAACACAACAGGACACGCCATATACCACAACCAGCCACCACCATATACATGTAATAAACACAACAGGACACGCCATACACCACAACCAGCCACCACCATATACATGTAATAAAAACAACAGGGCACGCAATATACCACATCCAGCCACCGCCATATACATGTAATAAACACAACAGGACACGCCATATACATGTAATAAACACAACAGGGCACGCCATATACCACAACCAGCCACCACCACATACATGTAATAAACACAACAGGACACGCCATATACATGTAATAAACACAACAGGGCACGCCATATACCACAACCAGCCACCACCACATACATGTAATAAACACAACCAGCCACCACCATATACATGTAATAAACACAACCAGCCACGCCATATACATGTAATAAACACAACAGGACACGCCATATACATGTAATAAACACAACAGGGCACGCCATATACCACAACCAGCCACCGCCATATACATGTAATAAACACAACCAGCCACCGCCATATACATGTAATAAACAGAACCAGCCACCGCCATATACATGTAATAAACACAACCAGCCACTGCCATATACAACAACCAGCCACCGCCATATACATGTAATAAACACAACCAGCCACCGCCATATACATGTAATAAACACAACCAGCCACACCATATATATGTAATAAACACAACCAGCCACTGCCATATACAACAACCAGCCACCGCCATATACATGTAATAAACATAACCAGCCACTGCCATATACAACAACCAGCCACCGCCATATACATGTAATAAACACAACCAGCCACCGCCATATACATGTAATAAACACAACCAGCCACTGCCATATACAACAACCAGCCACCGCCATATACATGTAATAAACACAACCAGCCACTGCCATATACAACAACCAGCCACCGCCATATACATGTAATAAACAGTAACAACCCCATGAGATACATATTTATAAACATCACGTATATAGTTGTCGTGATTGCGAGTTTGTTGGTAACGCCATGTTATTATCCTTTATTTGTGACGCGCCAACATGTTCCGCAGCGCTACACACGGGTCAGGTACAAGTATAGATAATGACCCCACAGTGACATTAATGGAAGACCCCGTTATTGAGCTTCCAATCAGATATACACAGAGCTTTCCCTAAAGCACCTCACAAGATTGAAAACTCACAAACTTACATTCTACAATATTAGCATGTATTAAGAAGGGTAAAGAAGGGAAGCAAATATAATTCTGCCACTATACAAATCTCTAGTACGCCCTCATTGGGAATATGGAGGACAATTTTGGGCACCACTTCATAAAAAGGACATTTTAGAGCTGGTAAGGGTACAGAGAAGGGCAACAAAACTAATAAGGGGAATGGAGGGGCTAAATTATGAAGAAAGACTAAACAAATTAAACTTATTTTCTCTAGAAAAAAGGCGTCTAAGAGGAGATATGATTACCTTATATAAATACATCCAGGGTCAGTATAAAGATTTGTCGGGGGAACTTTTTGTGCCAAGAGGTTTTCAACTGACAAGAGGACATCCTGAGGTTAGGAGTAAAAAGATACCACCTTAAAGAAAGAAAAGGGTTCTTCACAGTAAGGGTGGTTAATCTGTGGAACTCTCTACCAAATGAGGTGGTGACAGCGGATTCGAAAGATAACTTTAAAAGTGGACTAGATTTATTTTTAAATAAAAAGGGCATTAAGGTCTATCCTGGATAAATAGAGAGAGAGTATTGATCCAGGGAGGAATCCGATTGCCAGTATCTGGGGTCAGGAAGGAATCTTATATTATTTCCTGTTGAGACGACTGGCAGTTTCTCAGGTTTTTTCCGATTTGCTTCCTCTGGATCAAATAACAATAAATCCCCATATTGCAGGTCAGAGGAGATCTAAAGAGGTGGAACTTGAGGGGCTGAAGTATTTTTTCCACCGAAATCACTGTGTGACTATGTAAAAGGTGTGTTAAATAATTTGGGCTTAAACGTGTGCAATGAGCGCCAAAAGCACTCATTGCAGGCCTCCAGATAAGGCGATAATCGCGAGGCCCGTATGTGACTGGCTGGAGGGGGGAGGAGAGGGTCCAAATGGCTTACTAGTTACAGGCGTCAAAAAAATGACGGGGAGGGAGAGGGGGGAGAGACACAGAGGAAGGAGAGGAGGGGGGGAGAGACATAGGGGAGGGAGTAGGGGGGAGAGAGACACAGGGGAGGGAGTGGGGGGGTGAGACATAGGGGAGGGAGTGGGGGGGAGAGACACAGGGGAGGGAGTGGGGGGAGGGGAAGAGACATAGATGAGGGAGTAGAGGGGAGAGAAACACAGGGGAGGGAGTGGGGGGGGGAGAGACATAGGGGAGGGAGTGGGGGGAGAGAGACACAGGGGAGGGAGTGGGGGGAGGGGAAGAGACATAGGGGAGGGAGTAGAGGGGAGAGAAACACAGGGGAGGGAGTGGGGGGGGGAGAGACATAGGGGAGGGAGTGGGTGGGAGAGACATAGGGGAGGGAGTGGGGTGGAGGGAGAAACGGGAGGGAGTGGTGTGGAAAGAGACACAGGGGAGGGAGAGGAAGTAGCAGGGGAGAGCCTTGCAATGAGCTCCTCCCATCAAGTAGAGGGGGAGATCTAGGGGGGGGGGAGATGTGGGGGGGAGCCTCGCATTGTGGGGCAAGCACCATTTGCAGGCTTTACATTTTATTGCCGCCATTTTTGCTGGGCAAGTCGCTAGTAGACAAATAATATGTAGAAACTGACGCCTAACGGGACGACTGGTCCTTTACTTCGTTTATGGCCGGTCTCTCATTCCTATGTTATTCTCTGCACCCAACATGGAGGCTTAGATAGATAACAACACACCCAGTGTTATCTGGTAGTCTGACCTCCCTCCCACCCATATCTGGCGATGCGCTGCCCCCTGGGTCTCTGACTATTTTATACTGATGTCATTGGACTCCTGCCCAGCTGTGTACAGAGGTCCTGGCACCCGCCCCTCGTGCGGCAGGCAGAGTATCCCTTACCCTACAGCGAGTCCCTCGATTCCTGGAAGTCCCTGAGTGTGAGCCAGAGAAGGACGTCAGGCACCTCGAGGGGCAGGTATACAGTGCTTCACAGGCCCTCAGTGTGCTGTCAGAGAAGGGTCATAGAGAGAGGAAGGGGGGAGAGAGGGAGATTAGATAGATACATAGATAGATAGATAGATAGATAGATACAGAGATAGATAGATAGATAGATAGATAGATAGATAGATAGATAGATAGATGATAGATGATAGATAGAGGGATAGATAGATAGATAGATAGATAGATAGATAGATAGATAGATAGATAGATAGATAGATAGAGGGATAGATAGATAGATAGATAGATAGATAGATAGATAGATAGATAGATAGATAGATAGATAGATAGATAGAGATAGAGGGATAGATAGATAGATAGATAGATAGATAGATAGATAGATAGATAGATAGAGGGATAGATAGATAGATAGATACATAGATAGATACATAGATAGATAGATAGATAGATACATAGATAGATAGAGGGATAGATAGATAGATAGATAGAGGGATAGATAGATAGATAGATAGATAGATAGATAGATAGATAGATAGATAGATAGATAGATAGATAGAGGGATAGATAGATAGATAGATAGATACATAGATAGATACATAGATAGATAGATAGATAGATACATAGATAGATAGAGGGATAGATAGATAGATAGATAGATAGATAGATAGATAGAGGGATAGATAGATAGATAGATAGATAGATAGATAGATAGATAGATAGATAGATAGATAGAGGGATAGATAGATAGATAGATAGATAGATAGATAGATAGATAGATAGAGATAGAGGGATAGATAGATAGATAGATAGATAGATAGATAGATACATAGATAGATACATAGATAGATAGATAGATAGATAGAGGGATAGATAGATAGATAGAGGGATAGATAGATAGATAGATAGATAGATAGATAGAGGGATAGATAGATAGATAGATAGATAGATAGATAGATAGATTGTGTGATGAAGTGCCCTTCGCCACTTTGTCTTGGAGAGGACTGTTTGCCAGCCTCCTGCCCTGCGACTATGGCCCTGGTACATATTGCCCTTCAAACACAGTATTCGGCCATACCAGAGTGTATGTCACTCATTCCTGCCCTTTACATACAGGAGGGTCATTCGGTACTTGCCCTGTGTGAACCATGATACCACAGATAGCTATGCCATGGAGCCCATTCATATAATGAAAGACTATGGAAAAGACTTTAGCTACTTGGCAATTGAACTGTGTGAAGAGGATCTGAGCGCTATTCGGTAGTTTTGTGCGCTCAGATCCCAGCTGTAACGGAACCCATCACTGTTTTACCCTGTTTTATGGTTATTTAATTCTTGGTTAAAATATGATCCTAGTAATATACTGTATGTATGTTGGTTTGTGCTCTGCAGAATATTGACCCCAGGCTAGTGCAGACCTTGGCATGGGAGATAATCCTGTTACAGATAAGGGAGTCGATTGTGTGGAGTGTTTTCATTCTCAGATAAGAACAAAGAGGGCTGATTTAATCATTGTCTGATTATATCAAGTTGCCTCAGGGAGGGGTGACTCACCTATTGTCCTATATGTGTATTGTGTGGGGGATATGTGAAATGTCTGTGTGTTATGTGTAAAAAACATACTTTTACTAACTTTTGAACCCCTGGTCTGATTCATGCCATTTTTGTATATGTTGTTCCCCTGGGTGAGAGATATTGAATGGTGCGGGACTTAAAGGTGTACCCCCTGTATTTGGGGTACATCCAGAATGTGGTTAAAATTGTCTGTTTTAATTGTGTTACCTGTTATCTGAGGGGAGGAGACGTGGGGGTTGAACCATGTAGATAATTGGCTGTTGTGATAATTATGTGGGTGTAGCCCTTCAGAGGGCACCATTGCATAAAAGGAGATTCCCTGTCATTAAAGTGCTAGTTCTTCTTGACCCTTCAAAACGTAGCCTCGTCTCGTTCTTGGAGGGGATCGCTATATCATACTGGGGATTGCTATGCTTTTGCATACTCCCTTGAGCTGTAACTACTGAACGTTTGTTCCTGATGTGCTCTCCTTGGAGGAGAGGTCTTCCCCACACGGTCCTGGATGCTGGAGATTCATACAGGGTGGAAGGAAGATGGCGCGGCTCCAGCTAAGCTACGGCGGTTGTGGAGTCTGTGGTGGTTGTGGTGTCCGGTGCGGTGCTTGTAGGCCTCGGCGCAAACTAGGACGTGTCTATCAACGGAGGTACCCGGTCGGGGTGCCAGTAGATCCGTTACAGATAGATAGATAGATACATATACAGATAGATAGATAGAGATAGATAGATAGGACAGATAGATACATAAATACATGGATAAATAACTAAGGATAACGAGGTTGTTCTGGATAATGAGGGGTTCTGGATAACAAGGGGTTCTGCATAATGATGTTGTTCTGGATAATGAGGGGTTCTGGATAATGATGTTGTTCTGGATAATGAGGGGTTCTGGATAATGATGTTGTTCTGGATAATGAGGGGTTCTGGATAACGATGTTGTTCTGGATAATGAGGGGTTCTGGATAATGATGTTGTTCTGGATAATGAGGGGTTCTGGATAATGATGTTGTTCTGGATAATGAGGGGTTCTGGATAACGATGTTGTTCTGGATAATGAGGGGTTCTGGATAACGATGTTGTTCTGGATAATGAGGGGTTCTGGATAATGATGTTGTTCTGGATAATGAGGGGTTCTGGATAATGAGGGGTTCTGGATAATGATGTTGTTCTGGATAATTAGGTTGTTCTGGATAATGAGGGGTTCTGGATAATGATGTTGTTCTGGATAATGAGGGGTTCTGGATAATGATGTTGTTCTGGATAATGAGGGGTTCTGGATAATGAGGGGTTCTGGATAATGAGGGGTTCTGGGATTTCCAATGTTTTTGTCCATAACACTTTGGCTTCAAACTGAAGTCAAGTCACGTGGGGCCGCTGCAGCCTCCATATATATACATTATATAAACCACTAATCCCACCCACTTCGTTCAGACCACTGTTCATTTCTGTCTCTTTAATTTATAAAAACCCTTGTTGTCTAGCTCCGCCCTCACTCTTTTAACACGCCCTGAACCCGCCTCAATATACCCAAACCCAGCCTCTGATTCCGCCCCCCCACTTACCTTCCAGTACCGGCCCTTCTCTCAGCACGTGACGTCTCCGGGCCAATCACGTGAGTGTGCGTCCCTGTGTCAGTGTCCCTGCGTTTCTTGGCGCTGGGTCCCACACTCGGAGTGCTTCCGCCATGCTGGTGCACCTCCTACAGGCCGGGCTCCGCCGCTGGCCGCCTCAGGCCAGGTAACCGGGGATCAGGGAAGCCCGCACGAACAGGGAATCTTGTGGCATTACATACAAATTTGTGAGCAGGGCATGCTGGGAAGGTCATAGAGTTCTGAGCGGACTACAACTCCCAGCATGCCTGCGAGGGACCGAGGCGTGACGTTACGTACGTGGGGAAATGGGCGTGACTACAAATACAGCATGTGCCAAGTCAGCTGTGAATTCAGTTTGAGAATTGGGAAAAGCGTGGAATCAAAAAGCAGTTTATGTATATTGTTTATTCACCTGATTCTGTTGGGATTGTTTGTATAAATATGATTGGTCAAAAACGTCACGTGTTCCTGAGACCGCAGAGTATAAATATACCAGTGACCTGACAACTAATCACATGATCAGATCTTAAAAGGTTGAACTTGATGGCCTGAAAGTCTTTTGTTCAACCTCAATTACTATGTAACTATGTACATTGGGATAATATTTGATGTAATCTCCCCCCCAAAATCTTTCCTCTTTTATGCTACCACATGTGCACAGCTCTCTCTAAACCCCTTCTACCCGGCGTAACCCTAACCCCCCTAATCCTAACCCTAAGCCCCAACACCCCATGCCGGCCCAAGGCCCCTACACCCCTTGCTGGCCCTAACCTCCTAACCCTAACCCCCTACACCCCTTTCTGACCCTAACCTGAAAACCATTTACCGGCCACAAGCAGACAGCTTTATCGCCGCAGTGCAGCATGCGTGTGTGCACATAACAGATGCACGTGTGGTAGCATAAAACAGGAAAGTACCCCCCCAGTGTCCCTCCCCCTTCACTCCCCTGTGTCCCTCCCCCTCCCCAGTGTCTCTTCCCTCCCCCCATCTCCCTCCCCAGTGTCTTTTCCCTCCCCCCATCTCCTTCCCCAGTGTCTCTTCCCTCCCCCCATCTCCCTTCCCAGTGTCTCTTCCCCCCCATTTCCCTCATCTCCCTCCCCAGTGTCTCTTCCCCCCCCATTTCCCTCCCCAGTGTCTCTTCCCCCCATTTCCCTCCCCAGTGTCTCTTCCCCCCCATTTCCCTCCCCAGTGTCTCTTCCCCCCCATTTCCCTCCCCAGTGTCTCTTCCCCCCCATTTCCCTCCCAAGTGTCTCTTCCCCATCTCCCTCCCCAGTGTCTCTTCCCCCATCTCCCTCCCCAGTGTCTCTTCCCCCATCTCCCTCCCCAGTGTCTCTTCCCCCCATCTCTCTCTCCAGTGTCTCTTTCCCCATCTCCCTCCCCAGAGTCTCTTCTCTCCTCCCCATCTCTCTCCCCAGTGTCTCTTCCCCCCATCTCCCTCCCCAGTGTCTCTTCCCCCCATCTCCCTCCCCAGTGTCTCTTCCCCCCATCTCCCTCCCCAGTGTCTCTTCCCCCCATCTCCCTCCCCAGTGTCTCTTCCCCCCATCTCCCTCCCCAGTGTCTCTTCCCCCCATCTCCCTCCCCAGTGTCTCTTCCCCCCCATCTCCCTCCCCAGTGTCTCTTCCCCCCATCTCCCTCCCCAGTGTCTCTTCCCCCAATCTCCCTCCCCAGTGTCTCTTCCCCCAATCTCCCTCCCCAGTGTCTCTTCCCCCCAATCTCCCTCCCCAGTGTCTCTTCCCCCCCATCTCCCTCCCCAGTGTCTCTTCCCCCCATCTCCCTCCCCAGTGTCTCTTCCCCCCCATCTCCCTCCCCAGTGTCTCTTCCCCCCATCTCCCTCCCCAGTGTCTCTTACCCCATCTCCCTCCCCAGTGTCTCTTCCCCCCATTTCCCCATCTCCCTCCCCAGTGTCTCTTCCCTCCCATTTCCCTCCCCAGTATCTCTTCCCTCTTCCCATCTCCCTCCCCAGTTTCTCTCCCCTCCCCCATCTCTCTCCACAGTGTCTCTTTCCCCCATCTCCCTCCCCAGTGTCTCTTCCCCCCATCTCCCTCCCCAGTGTCTCTTCCCCCCCATCTCCCTCCCCATTGTCTCTTCCCCCCATCTCCCTCCCCAGTGTCTCTTACCCATCTCCCTCCCCAGTGTCTCTTCCCCCCATTTCCCCATCTCCCTCCCCAGTGTCTCTTCCCCCCCCATTTCCCTCCCCAGTGTCTCTTCCCCCCATTTCCCTCCCCAGTGTCTCTTCCCCCCATTTCCCTCCCCAGTGTCTCTTCCCCCCATTTCCCTCCCCAGTGTCTCTTCCCCCCCATTTCCCTCCCAAGTGTCTCTTCCCCATCTCCCTCCCCAGTGTCTCTTCCCCCATCTCCCTCCCCAGTGTCTCTTCCCCCATCTCCCTCCCCAGTGTCTCTTCCCCCATCTCCCTCCCCAGTGTCTCTTCCCCCCATCTCTCTCTCCAGTGTCTCTTTCCCCATCTCCCTCCCAGAGTCTCTTCTCTCCTCCCCATCTCTCTCCCCAGTGTCTCTTCCCCCCATTTTCCCATCTCCCTCCCCAGTGTCTCTTCCCCCATCTCCCTCCCCAGTGTCTCTTCCCCCCATCTCCCTCCCCAGTGTCTCTTCCCCCCATCTCCCTCCCCAGTGTCTCTTCCCCCCATCTCCCTCCCCAGTGTCTCTTCCCCCCATCTCCCTCCCCAGTGTCTCTTCCCCCCATCTCCCTCCCCAGTGTCTCTTCCCCCCCATCTCCCTCCCCAGTGTCTCTTCCCCCCCATCTCCTCCCCAGTGTCTCTTCCCCCCCATCTCCCTCCCCAGTGTCTCTTCCCCCCCATCTCCCTCCCCAGTGTCTCTTCCCCCCCATCTCCCTCCCCAGTGTCTCTTCCCCCCCATCTCCCTCCCCAGTGTCTCTTCCCCCCCATCTCCCTCCCCCAGTGTCTCTTCCCCCCATCTCCCTCCCCAGTGTCTCTTCCCCCCATCTCCCTCCCCAGTGTCTCTTCCCCCCCAGCTCCCTCCCCAGTGTCTCTTCCCCCCCCATCTCCTCCCAGTGTCTCTCCCCCCATCTCCTCCCCATGTCTCTTCCCCCCATCTCCCTCCCCAGTGTCTCCTTCCCCCCCATCTCCCTCCCCAGTGTCTCTTCCCCCCCATCTCCCTCCCCAGTGTCTCTTCCCCCCCATCTCCCTCCCCAGTGTCTCTTCCCCCCCATCTCCCTCCCCAGTGTCTCTTCCCCCCATCTCCCTCCCCAGTGTCTCTTCCCCCCCATCTCCCTCCCCAGTGTCTCTTCCCCCCCCATCTCCCTCCCCAGTGTCTCTTCCCCCCCCATCTCCCTCCCCAGTGTCTCTTCCCCCCCCATCTCCCTCCCCAGTGTCTCTTCCCCCCCCATCTCCCTCCCCAGTGTCTCTTCCCCCATCTCCCTCCCCAGTGTCTCTTCCCCCCCCATCTCCCTCCCCAATGTCTCTTCCCCCCCATCTCCCTCCCCAGTGTCTCTTCCCCCCCATCTCCCTCCCCAGTGTCTCTTCCCCCCATCTCCCTCCCCAGTGTCTCTTCCCCCCATCTCCCTCCCCAGTGTCTCTTCCCCCCCATCTCCCTCCCCAGTGTCTCTTCCCCCCATCTCCCTCCCAAGGGTCTCTTCCCCCCCATCTCCCTCCCAAGGGTCTCTTCCCCCCCCCCCATCTCCCTCCCCAGTGTCTTTCCCCCCCCATCTCCCTCCCCAGTGTCTCCCCCCCCCATCTGCTTCCCCAGTGTCTCCCCCCATCTGCTTCCCTAGTGTCTCTTCCCCCCAATTTCCCTCCCAAGTGTCTCTTCCCCCCCATTTCCCTCCCAAGTGTCTCTTCCCCCCCATCTCCCTCCCCAGTGTCTCTTCCCCCCCATCTCCCTCCCCAGTGTCTCTTCCCCCCATCTCCCTCCCCGGTGTCTCTTCCCCCCATCTCCCTCCCCAGTGTCTCTTCCCTCCGATTTCCCTCCCCAGTGTCTCCTCCCTCCCCAGTTTCTCTCCCCTCCCCCCATCTCTCTCCACAGTGTCTCTTTCCCCCATCTCCCTCCCCAGTGTCTCTTCCCTCCCCCATCTCCCTCCTCAGTGTCTCTTTCCCCCATCTCCCCACCCCCCATCTCTCTCCCCAGTGTCTCTTTCCCCATCTCCCTCCCCAGAGTCTCTTCTCTCCTCCCCATCTCTCTCCCCAGTGTCTCTCCCCCCCCATCTCCCTCCCCAGTGTCTCTCCCCCCCCATCTCCCTCCCCAGTGTCTCTCCCCCCCATCTCCCTCCTCAGTGTCTCTTCCCCCCCATTTCCCTCCCCAGTGTCTCTTCCCCATCTCCCTCCCCAGTGTCTCTTCCCCCATCTCCCTCCCCAGTGTCTCTTCCCCCATCTCCCTCCCCAGTGTCTCTTCCCCATCTCCCTCCCCAGTGTCTCTTCCCCCATCTCCCTCCCCAGTGTCTTTTCCCTCCCCAGTGTCTCTTTCCCCATCTCCCTCCCCAGAGTCTCTTCTCTCCTCCCCATCTCTCTCCCCAGTGTCTCTCCCCCCCATCTCCCTCCCCAGTGTCTCTTCCCCCATCTCCCTCCCCAGTGTCTCTTCCCCCATCTCCCTCCCCAGTGTCTCTTCCCTCCCATTTCCCTCCCCAGTGTCTCCTCCCTCCCCAGTTTCTCTCCCCTCCCCCCATCTCTCTCCACAGTGTCTCTTTCCCCCATCTCCCTCCCCAGTGTCTCTTCCCTCCCCCATCTCCCTCCTCAGTGTCTCTTTCCCCCATCTCCCCACCCCCTATCTCTCTCCCCAGTGTCTCTTTCCCCATCTCCCTCCCCAGAGTCTCTTCTCTCCTCCCCATCTCCCTCCCCAGTGGCTCTCCCCCCCCATCTCCCTCCCCAGTGTCTCTCCCCCCCATCTCCCTCCCAAGTGTCTCTTCCCCCCATCTCCCTCCCAAGTGTCTCTTCCCCCCATCTCCCTCCCAAGTGTCTCTTCCCCCCATCTCCCTCCCAAGTGTCTCTTCCCCCCATCTCCCTCCCAAGTGTCTCTTCCCCCCATCTCCCTCCCCAGTGTCTCTTCCCCCCATCTCCCTCCCCAGTGTCTCTTCCCCCCATCTCCCTCCCCAGTGTCTCTTCATACATTTATTATAAACTAGCGAATTGCCCGTCAATAAATGACGGCAATGAAATTGTAAGGTAGCTAATGCTGTTTGGTGTATAATAAATATGTAATAGATTACTAAATGAATATACTGTACCTATTTTGAAGCATTGTGTTGAAGAGCTGGCAATCTGTTTTGATGTTGCTGGAGCATTAGTGGTGTGGAGCTGCTGTGTAAGCGTGCTGAACGTGTGCAGTGTGTGGTATGAATATCCGTAGGTCGTTTGTGGCATTTTGCGAGTTTCTTGTGGTGTTTTGCGAGTTTAGAGTGCTGTAGCCTCGTTTTCGTTTTGTTCGGCGGCCATTTTTCTCTCGCTTAGATTTTTTTTTAGTCTCTAAACTCTTTTATTTGGAGTAAAATCGAGGTCTAAGTTGCATTTTTGAGGTCCTGGGTGCTCCCTCTTGGTGTAGGTAAGGTTTTTATGTATGTGCTGTGTGTATGTATTGTGTTTTACATTTTGTAATGTTCGCGAGTTGCGTCCGATGTTTGCGAGGCCGTAATGTGTGTGAACGTGTGAACGTGTGTCGTATGTTGTTTGCGAGTGTCGTAATGTGTGTGTCGTACTGTTTGGGTTGCGACGTGAAGTTTGCGAGGGTCGCAGTTGCTGGCATGGAGCGCCTTCGGCGCTCCATGCCAGCAACTGCGGCCCTCGCTTTGCGAGGTGCTCAGGTGCTGGCATGGAGCGCCTACGGCGCTCCATGCCAGCAACTGAGACCCTCGGGCAGTGCCCTCGCTTCGCGAGGGCCTTGGCTCGCTGCGTGAGCCGCGGCCCTCGCTATGCGAGCCCGCAGCGTTAGCAACAACTCGTACGCTCACAACTATATATGTGATGAATATAGAATAATTCAGTATCTTTTAATATAACAAGATTTTATAAACAATTGTAACAGATATATATATATATATGTATCAAGGTACAGCAATTATAAAGTGTTATCACATAATCCTATATAAGACGTGCACACTATGCTTACTATAATTAAATAGGGTCAATTATGACATCAGAGATGTTTTTGATTATTTTGCTATGTGTACAAATATCTATTTATTAGGATATCATACCATTTTAATATCCCTATGATTTTATAGTTGAAATGTTGTATTATCTTTAATTCAAAAGAGAAAATGTTTTCATTACTATTAATTGTCAGATATATCAAATTGCTATAAAAACTGATATTTGTTTTTCTGTTATTTATAAAAATTAATATGTCGACTTATAATTTACAAGTTATAGTGGCACTAGCGACTCGCCTGTCAAAAATGACGGGGCAATAAAAAAGTGTTGAAATGCTGTTTGCCACACAATGTGAGTGTACTGTGTGCCTCAACTATATAGACCCCTCTAACACACTAATGAACCCATGTAATAACACTATAAGTGCCATGAGGGTCATCCAGGACCCCCATGACCCAAAGTTTAAGCACTACACTATTTTAACCCGCTCTCTTATGGGTGTCTATACAGACGCTCATAAGCCTCTATTTAACCCCATCAGTCCCATAAGAGTATATAAAGACCCTCACGGGACAGTTAGATGCCTAACATTAACCCGATAAGTGCCATGAGGATCCTCCAGGACCCTCGTGACACTAAGTACAAACACTACACTGCACTATAACCCCCAATAAACCATTACATCTAAACTAACCCCCCTGTACACTAACCTATTAACACCTACACTACCTACCTACACTACCTACCTACCCCCTAATAACACCCCCACCACTCTAATTACAGAAAATAATATAACCTAAGTCACAGAAAATAAAAAAAGCTACATTACAAAAAATAAAAAAAGGTACATTACCCCACCACAACAGAAAAAAACAAAACATTACACACCTGAAAAGGAAATACATACCAAATATATACATTATAAAACAATACAATACAAGACCCTCTATCTAACATACAATACATCCTATCTACATACACAAAGCCTAAATGTAACCTAAAATAGAATAATTAATATCACTTACCTTTGCAGATGTCCCTTAAGATCGCCACCCTAGGGGAAATAAATAATTAGTGAAGGGCTGTCACTCATGGGGGTCAATACAGACCCCCATAATCCATTAATTAACCCTGTCACCTATAGGGGTCAATACAGACCCCCTATAAGCCACTAATTAACCCCATCAGTCCAATAGGGGTCTATATAGACCCCTCCTATAGGACACTAATTAACCCATGTAATAACACTATAAGTGCCAGGAGGCTCATCCAGGACCCTCATAACACAAAGTGTAAGCAGTACACTATTAACCCTAACTATACCCCATTACCTAACTCACAGAAAATAAAAAAGTTACATTACAACCCCCTCCCCCCACTACAGAAAATAAAAAAATATTACACATCTGAAAAGGAAATTCATACAAAATATATACATTAAATTACAATACAATACAAATAAAATACAATACCACCTAACTAAATATATACATACCTCCTATCTAACATACATTAAATCCTATCTACATACACAAACCCTAAATCTAACCTAAAATAGAATAATTAAGACCACTTACTTTTGCAGATGTCCCTTCAGATCACCCCCCTAGGGGAAAAAAATAGTACAAAACCGTACATAGTAAAAATAAACATTCTAAATATTCAACTCTCCTTTCCAGCATGGCCCCCTCCTTCTTATTTTCTTCTCCGGCGCAGCCCCTGTTAAAAATAAACATTTGATTACTATAACATATACACACACAAAATAAAAAAGAATAAACATTACATACATTCAACTTACCTTGGAGCGATGTCCCCGTGCTCCTCCTCTTCTTCTCCGGCTGGGTCCTGGAAGAATCCACGCTCTCAGTACTCGCGGAGCTCCCCAATGCTAATGAGGCCCCTAGAGCCTTTTCCGCCAGAAAATTGGCAATGGTGCCTTCTGATTTGCCGAAAAGGCTGTCAATCAACTTTCAGCCAATCATAATGGGATACACTCCCATATTCCATTCTGATTGGCTAATGCACCTGTCAATCTTTTTTAAACCCATCAGAAGGCTCTATTGCCTTCAGCCAATCACAATGGGATACACCCCCACAGCGTGATTGGCTGAAGGCATCTGCGCCTTCTGATTGGCTGCAATCTAATTGACAGTGACAACAGCCAATCATAATGGTATACACCCTTGCGGGGTGATTGGCTAAATACATATGCGCCTTCTGATTGTCACTGTCAATTAGCCCTCAACCAATCACCCCATGGGGGTGTATCCCATTGTGATTGGCTGAAGGCAATATAGCCGTCTGATCTTTTTTAAACCAATCAAAATGAGATATGGGGGTGTATCCCATTCTGATTGGCTCACACCTTAGCACCTTCAAATTTGATTTACAGCATTTTTAGCCAATCAGAAGGCGCCATTGCCATTTTTCTTGCGGAAAAGGCTCTTGGGCCTCATTAGCATCGGGGAGCTCCGAGAGTGCGGAGCTCCGTTAGTTTTTTTTAGGTAGTGTAGGTGTTAATTGGTTAGGGTAGAGGGGGGTTAATTTAGATTTTAATGGTTTATTGGGGTAGTAGTGCAGTGTAGTGTTTGTACTTAGTGACATGATGGTCCTGGAGGACCCTCATAGAACTTATGGGGTAAATTATAGCATTTTAACTGTCCCATGAGTGTCTTTATATACCCTTATGGGACTAATGGAGTTAAACAGAGGCTTATGAGGGTATGTATATACCCCCATAAGAGACTGGGTTAAATAGGCTTACAGAGGATTAAATAGGCCCAGTTAGGGTTACATAGGTACTGTTAGAGTTAAATGCGTACTGTTAGGATTAAATATGCCCAGGGTTGGGTTAATGGGGTATAGTTAGAGTTAATAGTGTAGTGCTTCCACTTTGTGTCATGAGGGTCCTGTATGACCCTCATGGCGCTTATAGTGTTATTACATGGGTTAATTAGCGTCCTGTAAGGGTCTATATAGTTGAGGCACACAGTACACTCACATTGTGTCACAAACAACATCTCAACACTTTTTTTATTGCCCCGTCACTTTTGACGGGCAAGTCGCTAGTCTATATGTAATATATGACTGATAATAATATAATAAAATGTAAGGTTTTCCTCTTGTCTGTTTCCACTTCAGGCTCATCAGTTTGCACACCCACCTGTCCTCCCTGTCTCGCTCTCCCGCCTCCTCCCCCTTGCGCCTTTATGCCAGGTTACGAGATGCTGCCCGCTGGTCCCGCACACCCCTCCCCAAGGGCAGGATCCTGGCTTTACTGCTGGGCCCGGCCTGGGCATGTGTGGGAGGGGGAGTGGTGTGGTGTCAAGCGGAGATTAACAGTCGCCCGCTGATCACCCTGGAGGAAGCCGTGCCTGAGCCGGAATTCAACTGGCGGGAGTTCTGGAAGCTCCTGCGGCCCGAGCTTGTGGCCCTGCTCACTGCAGTGATTGTAAACACCAAGTCTTTATGGAGTCCTCCGTGCACCCCCATCATATAACAATCTGATAATACAGCTCCGTAATTATCTTATTGACACCTCCCACCTTCCTCTGACATTTACAATACATATAAGTCCTGCTCTGCAGAAATGTAAACGCCCCTCCCACAGACACACAACCTCACCAATACATCATGGATGCCTACAGGGACCAGCAGTAATCTGGCTCTTTAATCCTGTTTCCGTAGCTGGCGTTTGGGGCCGCGATGCTGAACATCCAGATCCCGCTGATTCTTGGGGAGTTGGTGAACGTGGTGTCGTGCTACACCAGAGAGCATGCTGGGAATTACCTGCGGGACGTGCAGGGTCCGGCCATGAAGCTGCTCGGTCTGTATGGAGTCCAGGTAAATAAAGGTCCGGCGTATTACTGCGTGCTGTACTGGGGGTATAAACAGTACTAGATAAGGGACACATGACTATTAGTCTAGTGACGTATTGTGATCTGGGGAGATCCTCGGGGGCGGAGTGAGAGGCAGGAGGCGGGGCTGCAATATGAATGAGCAGCCAGTACATGTGACTGACCATGTCACTAACATCTGTGACTGACCACTATGATTGACCATGTCACTGACCTCTGTGACTGACCATGACACTGACCACTATGTCTCAGACCTGGGGAGGTCATCTTGTTATGACCCCTCGGATGCCAGGGAGAGGGATTCTGGACGTTTATCTTACTTTGATCCCACATAGGAGACTCAGGGGGTCTGTGGGCTGGGCCTGGTCTTCTACAATATATTTAGGTTTCGTGACCTGCTCTGCCTAGGTCAATGTGGGGGGAGTTGGAAAGGGGTGTTAGTGTCATCTGGGGAGTTTATACGGTTTGGGGTCAAGAAAAAGTCAAGATGGCATTCGGCTAGGAACATGGTTGACCACCACAATATGGAGAGTGGATTACGTTCTTCTCACAATTATCATTGCAACCGTACATCAATTTTACATACATGTTAACCAGGAAGCCATGACAGGTAACTAGTTGTGACAGCGTCCCCCCCTTGCTTATTAGTGTAGCCTAGAGGATGATCATGCCGGGTGGTCCTCTAGTTACACCGCTGTTACTCCTCCTGGCTGGACAATCCGTCTACATTCTGATGGACCTTTCCTCGTCTATGTTGTATGACAAAATGATAAGTCTATAAGGCCAAGCTCCACCTCCGTAAACGTCCATTATCCCCAGCCACCCTAGATAACCAACACAGGGTGTTATGGTCTGTCACCACAGTAAATTCCCTCCCATACAAGTAGTGTTGTAGCTTCTTAAGGTCCCATACCACAGCCAAACACTCCTTTCCAACTGCTGCATATGCCACCTCCGTGGGTCGCAGCTTCTTATTGAGGTGCTCTCATCCCTACTCAGTCCATACGTGGAAGCATCGGTTTGTTCAATAAAGGGCCATTAATAGTCGAGAGCAGCTAATACAGCGGAGCAGGTGAAAGCATCCTTCAAGGCCCGGAAGGCAACCTCACAAGCAGGGGTCAAGTCCACCATCCTGGGAATTCTCTTCTTCGTCAAGTCGTCCAGGGGCTTGTAACAGGGAACAAACTTTCTGTCATACTATGTGGTCCCCAGGAAAGCCATTACCTGCTTTTTGGTCTGTGGGGTGGGCCAGGCAGCTATCCCCTGATTTGCCCACTACCTACCCAATGACCTAAACACTGTACCTCAAGCCTGGCCCATTGGCAATTGTCAGGGTGAATGGTAAGCCCAGCCACTTGATAGTCTCTAAGACAGCCCTGATGTGTTGGAGATGTTTTTCACACATAGTAGTATCCAGGCTGTCCAACAACTCGTCCAAGTTGTTCCGTCCTTTTTGGGCACTAGCCCTACAGTGGAAGCCCACGGACTATTAGATGTGTCACTCACCCCTAGTTGCAACATTTCCTCAAATGCATCACGTATACTAGCCCTAACTGCCTCAGGAACCCGGTAGGAGGGTTGTTTCAGCGAAGGGCAGCCTTTAGTAAAACCTCATGGACGGCTAAAGAGGGACGTCCTGGGTTAGTAGAGAACAGCCCTGCGTAAGGAGCTAGAGCACCTAATAATTGGTCCTTTTGATCTGCATCCAAATTTACAGGTCTACTACCTCTTTCTGGGTAGCTGGGGCCAATAAGTCGGGTAGGAGTCCATCCTCAGGGTCTGTAGGCAAGCAGACTGTTCTGGGTCCTTCTCTGGTACTACTTAAGCCTATTTATGTGAGTCACTCTGGTGACCTTACGGTCCGGGTCTATGATCACTACATATGTATGGGTGCTAAGTTTTTTTCGTGATAGGGTAGGGTCCCCTTCAGGCTGCCTGCAGCTTATCCTTGGAGTGTGGGACTAGCATGACCACCTCCTGACCTACTTTCCTCTGTCATCGTACCTTTTGTGTCTGGTCTGAGCTGCTTGCACAGGCTGCTTCACTAGTCCAGTTAGTATAGCCATCTTCTCCCAAAAGGCCAAAACCTATGAGGCTACTGGCACCTGGTGCTGCCCATAATCCCCATCCCAGGCCTCTCTGACCACATTTAAGGGCTCCCTCAGCTGTCTGTCATAAAGAGAGAGTCCTGAGGTACCTCCCGATAGGCAAAGAGGAGGTAGGGGAGTAAACGTTCCTAATCCTTCTCCTGCCGTAGGAGCTGTAATGTTGGATAGGGGGATGGCCTCAAAGTACCGCGTGGCACAGTGCAGTACCGGGTGGCATAGTGCATTGTGGGCAGAGTGAACTGCTTTCTGGCCCCGCTAGTTCTTGCTAAGGGTCACACAATATCTCTAGCTACTATCTGAAAGGGGGTATCCATCACTGGTAAGGGCTGAAGAGGAACCCGGGTACCCCACCCGGGCGCCCATACCACTGACGGGCATCACAGGAGTTACAGTAGGGTGTACCACGGTCACAGCAGCCCCAGTATCACTAAGTCCACAAGACTGGTTAATGGAAAGGTGCGGACCGCTTGGCTGATCTGATCAGATAGTGGCAGAAGTCAAATCTCCAGGTATGACAGCTCTTCACACCCAAAATGCTGGGTGAAGTAATTGTCGCGGGGGTACCCCCAGGGGACAGATCCTCAGTTTCTTGTGCCTCCTCTCTGAGGTGGAGCTCATCATCCAACTGGAGCTCCTCACCTATGGCTGGCTTGGTTTTACCCCTGGCCTTGAGCTCCTCTCTAGTTATCCTGTTGGTGTCTTCAGGGACCCCCACTGTCTGCCACTATGATTGACCATGTGACTGACCATTTTATCAGTCACATGGTCAGAAGGGGGTACCCCAGTTACTGACCGTTGTGCCCTCTCTCAGGGGTTGCTGACCTGTGGGTACATCATCCTGCTGTCTCGTGTTGGGGAGCGAGTCGCTGGGAACATGAGGAAAGCGCTCTTCACCTCCTTGCTCCGGTTAGTAG
Organism: Discoglossus pictus; assembly: GCA_027410445.1. Lineage (NCBI taxonomy): Eukaryota > Metazoa > Chordata > Amphibia > Anura > Alytidae > Discoglossus > Discoglossus pictus. Next base: position 449,904,358 of record CM050166.1, on the reverse strand, counting down.
TTTACAAACCTCTCTCTCTGTCTCTCTCTCTGTCTCTCTCTCTGTCTATCTCTCTGTCTCTCTCTCTCTCTCTCTCTCTCTCTCTCTTTCTCTCTCTCTTTCTTTCTCTTTCTCTCTTTTTCTCTCTCTCTTTCTTTCTCTTTCTCTCTTTTTCTCTCTCTCTCTCTCTTCCAAAATAGCTTACTCCTATAATGTTGCCCTCACTCACAGACAGGATGTCGCTTTCTTTGATACCCACAAGACTGGACTTCTGGTCAACAGACTGACCTCTGATGTCCAGGAGTTTAAATCCTCCTTCAAACAAGTTATCTCACAGGTGAGTGGTCAACATAAACCCTGGGGATCTGTCAAAGACACACTCCATTCTCCCCTCCAATGGAACCTCTACTTCTCCCCCACATCTCATTCAAATATCCTAGCCTCCTTCTCACCATACAGCCCTACATATATACCAGCCTCCTTCTCACCATACAGCCAAATAAATATACCAGCCGCCTTCTCACCATTCAGCCCTACATATATACCAGCCACCTTCTCACCATACAGCCCTACATATATACCAGCCACCTTCTCACCATTCAGCCAAATAAACATACCAGCCGCCTTCTCACCATTCAGCCAAATAAACATACCAGCCGCCTTCTCACCATTCAGCCAAATAAACATAACAGCCGCCTTCTCACCATTCAGCCAAATAAACATACCAGCCGCCTTCTCACCATTCAGCCAAATAAACATACCAGCCGCCTTCTCACCATTCAGCCAAATAAACATACCAGCCGCCTTCTCACCATTCAGCCCAATAAATATACGAGCCGCCTTCTCACCATTCAGCCCAATAAATATACGAGCCGCCTTCTCACCATTCAGCCCAATAAATATACCAGCCGCCTTCTTACCATTTAGCCTCACAAATTACCAGCCGCCTTCTCGCCCAGCACTAAACACAGCTCCACTCTGATTTCTTGGCAGGGTCTCAGGAACCTCACCCAGACAGTAGGTTGCTTCGTGTCCCTCTATTACATCTCCCCTAAGCTGACGGGGCTCCTGGTGGTGGTGATGCCGATTCTGGTGGGAGCCGGGGCCCTCATAGGATCCTTCCTGCGCAAACTGTCGCGTAGTGCGCAGGAGCAGGTGAGAGAGATGTTGATGATACTCACTGAGTTATACAGTGCCTTGCAAAAGTATTCACCCCCTTGACTTTTCACCTATTTTGTTACATTACAGCCTTAAGTTCAATGTTTTGTTAATCTGAATTTTATGTGGTGGATCAGAACACAATAGTCTAAGTTGGTGAAGTGAAATGAGAAAAATATATACATAAAACTATTTTTTAGAAATAGAAAACAGGAAATTGGCATGTGCGTATGTATTCACCCCCTTTGTTATGAAGCCCATAAAAAGCTCTGGTGCAACCAATTACCTTCAGAAGTCACATAATTAGTGAAATGATGTCCACCTGTGTGCAATCTGAGTGTCACATGATCTGTCATTACAAATACATACCTTTTGTGAAAGGACCCAGAGGCTGCAACACCTAAGCAAGAGGCACCACTAACCAAACACTGCCATGAAGACCAAGGAACTCTCCAAACAAGTAAGGGACAATGTTGTTGAGAAGTACAAGTCAGGGTTAGGTTATAAAAATGATCCCCAGGAGCACCATCAAATCTGTCATAACCAAATGGACGGAGGCCCACCAAAACTCACGGACCGGGCAAGGAGGGCATTAATCAGAGAGGCAGCACAGAGACCTAAGGTAACCCTGGAGGAGCTGCAGAGATCCACAGCAGAGACTGGAGTATCTGTACATAGGGCGACAATAACCCGTACGCTCCATAGAGTGGCCAGAAGAAAACCATTACTTTCAGGAAAAACAAAATGGGACGTTGGGAGGCTCCCAAAATGTATGGAGGAAGGTGCTCTGGTCGGATGAGACTAATATGTAACTTTTCGGCCTTCAACAAAAACACTATGTCTGGCGCAAACCCAACATAACACATCACCCAAAGAGCACCGTCCCCACAGTGACACATGGCGGTGGCAGCATCATGCTGGGGGGATGGGACTGGGGAACTGGTCAGAGTTGAGGGAAAGATGGATGGTGCTAAATACAGGGAGCAAAACCTGCACCACTCTGTGCGTGATTTGAGGCTAGGACGGAGGGTCACCTTCCAGCAGGACAATGACCCCAAACACACGGCTAAAGGGGGGAAACATGTAAATGTGTTGGAATGGCCGAGTCACAGCCCAGACCTCAATCCAATAGGAAATCTGTGGTCAGACTTAAAGATTCACAAGCGCAAACCATCCAACTTGGAGGAGCTGGAGCAGCAAGGAGGAATGGGCAAGAATCCCAGTGGAAAGATGTGGCGAGCTCATAGAGACTTATCCAAAGCGACTTGGAGCTGTGATTGCCGCAAAAGGTGGCGCTACAAAGTATTCACTTTAGGGGGTGAATAGTTATGCACAGGGACTTGTTCTGTTATTTTGTCCTATTTGTTGTTTACTTCCCAATAAAAAAAAAAACGTCTTCCAAGTTGTGGCAGGTTCTGTAAATGAAATGATGCAAATCCTCAGACAATCCGCGTTACTTCCAGGTTGTGAGGCAACAAAACACGAAAAATGCCAAGGGGGTGAATACTTTTGCAAGGCACTTTATTTGTAACTGGCTGTTATTTCTCTTGCCCACAGGTTGCCAGAGCGACTGGTTTGGCTGATGAAGCTTTAGGTAACGTACGCACTGTGAGAGCGTTCGCCATGGAGAACAGAGAGGTGGAGTGAGTATTACTGCTAGCCCCTCTCTCTGTTGCCCTGCTGACCCAGTATTATTGCTAGCCGCTCTCTCTGTTGCCCTGCTGACCCAGTGTTATTGCTAGCCCCTCTCTCTGTTGCCCTGCTGACCCAGTATTATTGCTAGCCCCTCTCTCTGTATCCTTGCTGACCCAGTATTATTGCTAGCCCCTCTCTCTGTTGTCCTGCTGACCCAGTATTATTGCTAGCCCCTCTCTCTGTTGCCCTGTTGACCCAGTATTATTGCTAGCCCCTCTCTCTGTTGCCCTGCTGACCCAGTGTTATTGCTAGCCCCTCTCTCTGTTGCCCTGCTGACCCAGTATTATTGCTAGCCCCTCTCTCTGTTGCCCTGCTGACCCAGTATTATTGCTAGCCCCTCTCTCTGTTGCCCTGCTGACCCAGTATTATTGCTAGCCCCTCTCTCTGTTGCCCTGCTGACCCAGTATTATTGCTAGCCCCTCTCTCTGTTGCCCTGCTGACCCAGTATTATTGCTAGCCCCTCTCTCTGTTGCCCTGCTGACCCAGTATTATTGCTAGCCCCTCTCTCTGTTGCCCTGCTGACCCAGTATTATTGCTAGCCCCTCTCTCTGTTGCCTTGCTGACCCAGTATTATTGCTAGCCCCTATCTCTGTTGCCCTGCTGACCCAGTATTATTGCTAGCCCCTCTCTCTGTTGCCCTGCTGACCCAGTATTATTGCTAGCCCCTCTCTCTGTTACCCTGCTGACCCAGTATTATTGCTAGCCCCTCTCTCTGTTGTCCTGCTGACCCAGTATTATTGCTAGCCCCTCTCTCTGTTGTCCTGCTGACCCAGTATTATTGCTAGCCCCCTCTCTCTGTTGCCCTGCTGACCCAGTATTATTGCTAGCCCCTCTCTCTGTTGCCCTGCTGACCCAGTATTATTGCTAGCCCCTCTCTCTGTTGCCCTGTTGAGCCAGTATTATTGCTAGCCCCTCTCTCTGTTGCCCTGCTGACCCAGTATTATTGCTAGCCCCTCTCTCTGTTGTCCTGCTGACCCAGTATTATTGCTAGCCCCTCTCTCTGTTACCCTGCTGACCCAGTATTATTGCTAGCCCCTCTCTCTGTTGCCCTGCTGACCCAGTATTATTGCTAGCCCCTCTCTCTGTTGCCCTGCTGACCCAGTATTATTGCTAGCCCCTCTCTCTGTTGTCCTGCTGACCCAGTATTATTGCTAGCCCCTCTCTCTGTTGCCCTGCTGACCCAGTATTATTGCTAGCCCCTCTCTCTGTTGCCTTGCTGACCCAGTATTATTGCTAGCCCCTCTCTCTGTTGCCCTGCTGACCCAGTATTATTGCTAGCCCCTCTTTCTGTTGCCCTGCTGACCCAGTATTATTGCTAGCCCCTCTCTCTGTTGCCCTGCTGACCCAGTATTATTGCTAGCCGCTCTCTCTGTTGCCCTGCTGACCCAGTATTATTGCTAGCCCCTCTCTCTGTTGCCCTGCTGACCCAGTATTATTGCTAGCCCCTCTCTCTCTATGTTGCCCTGCTGACCCAGTATTATTGCTAGCCCCTCTCTCTGTTGCCCTGCTGACCCAGTATTATTGCTAGCCCCTCTCTCTGTTGCCCTGCTGACCCAGTATTATTGCTAGCCCCTCTCTCTGTGTTGTCCTGCTGACCCAGTATTATTGCTAGCCCCTCTCTCTGTTGCCCTGCTGACCCAGTATTATTGCTAGCCGCTCTCTCTGTTGCCTTGCTGACCCAGTATTATTGCTAGCCCCTCTCTCTGTTGCCCTGCTGACCCAGTATTATTGCTAGCCCCTCTCTCTGTTGCCCTGCTGACCCAGTATTATTGCTAGCCCCTCTCTCTGTTGCCCTGCTGACCCAGTATTATTGCTAGCCCCTCTCTCTGTTGCCCTGCTGACCCAGTATTATTGCTAGCCCCTCTCTCTGTTGCCCTGCTGACCCAGTATTATTGCTAGCCCCTCTCTATGTTGCCTTGCTGACCCGTATTATTGCTAGCCCCTCTCTCTGTTGCCCTGCTGACCCAGTATTATTGCTAGCCCCTCTCTCTGTTGTCCTGCTGACCCAGTATTATTGCTAGCCCCTCTCTCTGTTGCCCTGCTGACCCAGTATCATTGCTAGCCCCTCTCTCTGTGTTGTCCTGCTGACCCAGTATTATTGCTAGCCCCTCTCTCTGTGTTGTCCTGCTGACCCAGTATTATTGCTAGCCCCTCTCTCTGTGTTGTCCTGCTGACCCAGTATTATTGCTAGCCCCTCTCTCTGTTGCCCTGCTGACCCAGTATTATTGCTAGCCCCTCTCTCTGTTGCCCTGCTGACCCAGTATTATTGCTAGCCCCTCTCTCTGTTGCCCTGCTGACCCAGTATTATTGCTAGCCCCTCTCTCTGTTGCCTTGCTGACCCAGTATTATTGCTAGCCCCTCTCTCTGTTGCCCTGCTGACCCAGTATTATTGCTAGCCCCTCTCTCTGTTGCCCTGCTGACCCAGTATTATTGCTAGCCCCTCTCTCTGTTGCCCTGCTGACCCAGTATTATTGCTAGCCCCTCTCTCTGTTGCCCTGCTGACCCAGTATTATTGCTAGCCCCTCTCTCTGTTGCCCTGCTGACCCAGTATTATTGCTAGCCCCTCTCTCTGTTGCCCTGCTGACCCAGTATTATTGCTAGCCCCTCTCTCTGTTGCCCTGCTGACCCAGTATTATTGCTAGCCCGCTCTCTCTGTTGCCTTGCTGACCCAGTATTATTGCTAGCCCCTCTCTCTGTTGCCCTGCTGACCCAGTATTATTGCTAGCCCCTCTCTATGTTGCCCTGCTGACCCAGTATTATTGCTAGCCCCTCTCTCTGTTGCCCTGCTGACCCAGTATTATTGCTAGCCCCTCTCTCTGTTGCCCTGCTGACCCAGTATTATTGCTAGCCCCTCTCTCTGTTGCCCTGCTGACCCAGTATTATTGCTAGCCCCTCTCTCTGTTGCCCTGCTGACCCAGTATTATTGCTAGCCCCTCTCTCTGTTACCCTGCTGACCCAGTATTATTGCTAGCCCCTCTCTCTCTGTGTTGTCCTGCTGACCCAGTATTATTGCTAGCCCCTCTCTCTGTTGCCCTGCTGACCCAGTATTATTGCTAGCCCCTCTCTCTGTTGCCCTGCTGACCCAGTATTATTGCTAGCCCCTCTCTCTGTTACCCTGCTGACCCAGTATTATTGCTAGCCCCTCTCTCTCTGTGTTGTCCTGCTGACCCAGTATTATTGCTAGCCCCTCTCTCTGTTGCCCTGCTGACCCAGTATTATTGCTAGCCCCTCTCTCTGTGTTGTCCTGCTGACCCAGTATTATTGCTAGCCCCTCTCTCTGTTGCCTTGCTGACCCAGTATTATTGCTAGCCCCTCTCTCTGTTGCCCTGCTGACCCAGTATTATTGCTAGCCCCTCTCTCTGTTGCCCTGCTGACCCAGTATTATTGCTAGCCCCCTCTCTCTGTTGCCCTGCTGACCCAGTATTATTGCTAGCCCCTCTCTCTGTTGCCCTGCTGACCCAGTATTATTGCTAGCCCCTCTCTCTGTTGCCCTGCTGACCCAGTATTATTGCTAGCCCCCCTCTCTGTTGTCCTGCTGACCCAGTATTATTGCTAGCCCCTCTCTCTGTTGTCCTGCTGACCCAGTATTATTGCTAGCCCCTCTCTCTGTTGCCCTGCTGACCCAGTGTTATTGCTAGCCCCTCTCTCTGTTGTCCTTCTGACCCAGTATTATTGCTAGCCCCTCTCTCTGTTACCCTGCTGACCCAGTATTATTGCTAGCCCCTCTCTCTCTGTTACCCTGCTGACCCAGTATTATTGCTAGCCCCTCTCTCTGTTGTCCTGCTGACCCAGTATTATTGCTAGCCCCTCTCTCTGTTGCCCTGCTGACCCAGTATTACTGCTAGCCCCTCTTTCTGTTACCCTTCTGACCCAGTATTATTGCTAGCCCCTCTCTCTGTTACCCTGCTGACCCAGTGTTATTGCTAGCCCCTCTCTCTGTTGTCCTTCTGACCCAGTATTATTGCTAGCCCCTCTCTCTGTTACCCTGCTGACCCAGTATTATTGCTAGCCCCTCTCTCTCTGTTACCCTGCTGACCCAGTATTATTGCTAGCCCCTCTCTCTGTTGCCCTGCTGACCCAGTATTATTGCTAGCCCCTCTCTCTGTTGCCCTGCTGACCCAGTATTACTGCTAGCCCCTCTTTCTGTTACCCTTCTGACCCAGTATTATTGCTAGCCCCTCTCTCTGTTACCCTGCTGACCCAGTATTATTGCTAGCCCCTCTCTCTGTTGCCCTGCTGACCCAGTATTACTGCTAGCCCCTCTCTCTGTTGCCCTGCTGACCCAGTATTATTGCTAGCCCCTCTCTCTGTTGCCCTGCTGACCCAGTATTATTGCTAGCCCCTCTCTCTGTTGTCCTTCTGACCCAGTATTATTGCTAGCCCCTCTCTCTGTTACCCTGCTGACCCAGTATTATTGCTAGCCCCTCTCTCTCTGTTACCCTGCTGACCCAGTATTATTGCTAGCCCCTCTCTCTGTTGTCCTGCTGACCCAGTATTATTGCTAGCCCCTCTCTCTGTTGCCCTGCTGACCCAGTATTACTGCTAGCCCCTCTTTCTGTTACCCTTCTGACCCAGTATTATTGCTAGCCCCTCTCTCTGTTACCCTGCTGACCCAGTATTATTGCTAGCCCCTCTCTCTGTTGCCCTGCTGACCCAGTATTATTGCTAGCCCCTCTCTCTGTTGCCCTGCTGACCCAGTATTATTGCTAGCCCCTCTCTCTGTTGCCCTGCTGACCCAGTATTATTGCTAGCCCCTCTCTCTGTTGCCCTGCTGACCCAGTATTATTGCTAGCCCCTCTCTCTGTTGCCCTGCTGACCCAGTATTATTGCTAGCCCCTCTCTCTGTTGCCCTGCTGACCCAGTATTATTGCTAGCCCCTCTCTCTGTTGCCCTGCTGACCCAGTATTATTGCTAGCCCCTCTCTCTGTTGCCCTGCTGACCCAGTATTATTGCTAGCCGCTCTCTCTGTTGCCTTGCTGACCCAGTATTATTGCTAGCCCCTCTCTCTGTTGCCCTGCTGACCCAGTATTATTGCTAGCCCCTCTCTATGTTGCCCTGCTGACCCAGTATTATTGCTAGCCCCTCTCTCTGTTGCCCTGCTGACCCAGTATTATTGCTAGCCCCCTCTCTCTGTTGCCCTGCTGACCCAGTATTATTGCTAGCCCCTCTCTCTGTTGCCCTGCTGACCCAGTATTATTGCTAGCCCCTCTCTCTGTTGCCCTGCTGACCCAGTATTATTGCTAGCCCCTCTCTCTGTTACCCTGCTGACCCAGTATTATTGCTAGCCCCTCTCTCTCTGTGTTGTCCTGCTGACCCAGTATTATTGCTAGCCCCCTCTCTCTGTTGCCCTGCTGACCCAGTATTATTGCTAGCCCCTCTCTCTGTTGCCCTGCTGACCCAGTATTATTGCTAGCCCCTCTCTCTGTTGCCCTGCTGACCCAGTATTATTGCTAGCCCCTCTCTCTGTTACCCTGCTGACCCAGTATTATTGCTAGCCCCTCTCTCTCTGTGTTGTCCTGCTGACCCAGTATTATTGCTAGCCCCTCTCTCTGTTGCCCTGCTGACCCAGTATTATTGCTAGCCCCTCTCTCTGTGTTGTCCTGCTGACCCAGTATTATTGCTAGCCCCTCTCTCTGTTGCCTTGCTGACCCAGTATTATTGCTAGCCCCTCTCTCTGTTGCCCTGCTGACCCAGTATTATTGCTAGCCCCTCTCTCTGTTGCCCTGCTGACCCAGTATTATTGCTAGCCCCCTCTCTCTGTTGCCCTGCTGACCCAGTATTATTGCTAGCCCCTCTCTCTGTTGCCCTGCTGACCCAGTATTATTGCTAGCCCCTCTCTCTGTTGCCCTGCTGACCCAGTATTATTGCTAGCCCCCCTCTCTGTTGTCCTGCTGACCCAGTATTATTGCTAGCCCCTCTCTCTGTTGTCCTGCTGACCCAGTATTATTGCTAGCCCCTCTCTCTGTTGCCCTGCTGACCCAGTGTTATTGCTAGCCCCTCTCTCTGTTGTCCTTCTGACCCAGTATTATTGCTAGCCCCTCTCTCTGTTACCCTGCTGACCCAGTATTATTGCTAGCCCCTCTCTCTCTGTTACCCTGCTGACCCAGTATTATTGCTAGCCCCTCTCTCTGTTGTCCTGCTGACCCAGTATTATTGCTAGCCCCTCTCTCTGTTGCCCTGCTGACCCAGTATTACTGCTAGCCCCTCTTTCTGTTACCCTTCTGACCCAGTATTATTGCTAGCCCCTCTCTCTGTTACCCTGCTGACCCAGTATTATTGCTAGCCCCTCTCTCTGTTGCCCTGCTGACCCAGTATTACTGCTAGCCCCTCTCTCTGTTGCCCTGCTGACCCAGTATTATTGCTAGCCCCTCTCTCTGTTGCCCTGCTGACCCAGTATTATTGCTAGCCCCTCTCTCTGTTGTCCTGCTGACCCAGTATTATTGCTAGCCCCTCTCTCTGTTGCCCTGCTGACCCAGTATTATTGCTAGCCCCTCTCTCTGTTGCCCTGCTGACCCAGTATTACTGCTAGCCCCTCTCTCTGTTGTCCTGCTGACCCAGTATTATTGCTAGCCCCTCTCTCTGTTGCCCTGCTGACCCAGTATTATTGCTAGCCCCTCTCTCTGTTGTCCTGCTGACCCAGTATTATTGCTAGCCCCTCTCTCTGTTACCCTGCTGACCCAGTATTATTGCTAGCCCCTCTCTCTGTTGCCCTGCTGACCCGTATTATTGCTAGCCCCTCTCTCTGTTGCCCTGCTGACCAGTATTATTGCTAGCCCCTCTCTCTGTTGCCCTGCTGACCCGTATTATTGCTAGCCCCTCTGGCTATCTCCACACACCCAGGGCTTTGTCGCTCCTCCTCATGTACTTTCTTTTTTTTCAGATTATATTCCACTGAAGTTGACAAGTCCAGTCACCAGAATGAGGTCCTGGGGGTCGGGATCGCTGTATTCCAGGGACTGTCCAATGTGGCTCTCAACTGTGAGTATGAATTACATCGACCTCTATTATAGATCTAGTATAGTGGGATAATGATATATATAGTATAGTGGGACAATGATAGATATAGTATAGTGGGATAATGAAAGATATAGTATAGTGGAATAATGATAGATATAGTATAGTGGGATAATGATAGATGTAGTATAGTGGGATAATGATAGATGTAGTATAGTGGGACAATGATAGATATAGTATAGTGGGATAATGATAGATGTAGTATAGTGGGATAATGATAGATGTAGTATAGTGGGATAATGATAGATATAGTATAGTGGGATAATGATAGATATAGTATAGTGGGATAATGATAGATATAGTATAGTGGGATAATGATAGATGTAGTATAGTGGGATAATGATAGACATAGTATAGTGGGATAATGATAGATATAGTATAGTGGGATAATGATAGATATAGTATAGTGGGATAATGATAGATATAGTATAGTGGGACAATGATAGATATAGTATAGTGGGATAATGATAGATATAGTATAATGGGATAATGATAGATATAGTATAGTGGGATAATGATAGATATAGTATAATGGGATAATGATAGATATAGTATAATGGGATAATGATAGATATAGTATAGTGGGATAATGATAGATGTAGTATAGTGGGATAATGATAGATATAGTATAGTGGGATAATGATACATATAGTATAGTGGGATAATGATACATATAGTATAATGAGATAATGATACATATAGTATAATGAGATAATGATAGATGTAGTATAGTGGGATAATGATAGATGTAGTATAGTGGGATAATGATAGATGTAGTATAGTGGGATAATGATAGATGTAGTATAGTGGGATAATGATAGATGTAGTATAGTGGGATAATGATAGATGTAGTATAGTGGGATAATGATAGATGTAGTATAGTGGGATAATGATAGATGTAGTATAGTGGGATAATGATAGATATAGTGTAGTGGGGATAATGATAGATATAGTATAGTGGGATAATGATAGATATAGTATAGTGGGATAATGATAGATATAGTATAGTGGGGATAATGATAGATGTAGTATAGTGGGATAATGATAGATGTAGTATAGTGGGATAATGATAGATGTAGTATAGTGGGATAATGATAGATATAGTATAGTGGGATAATGATAGATATAGTATAGTGGGATAATGATAGATGTAGTATAGTGGGATAATGATAGATGTAGTATAGTGGGATAATGATAGATGTAGTATAGTGGGATAATGATAGATGTAGTATAGTGGGATAATGATAGATGTAGTATAGTGGGATAATGATAGATATAGTGTAGTGGGAACGATGGATAATGATAGATATAGTGTAGTGGGACAATGATAGATATAGTATAGTGGGAACAATGGATAATGATAGATATAGTGTAGTGGGAATGATGGATAATGATAGATATAGTGTAGTGGGACAATGATAGATATAGTATAGTGGGGACGATGGATAATGATAGATATAGTATAGTGGGGACGATGGATAATGATAGATATAGTATAGTGGGAAATATGGATAATGATAGATATAGTATAGTGGGAACAATGGATAATGATAGATATAGTATAGTGGGGACGATGGATAATGATAGATATAGTATAGTGGGAAATATGGATAATGATAGATATAGTGTAGTGGGACAATGATAGATATAGTATAGTGGGAACAATGGATAATGATAGATATAGTATAGTGGGGACGATGGATAATGATAGATATAGTATAGTGGGGACGATGGATAAGGATAGATATAGTATAGTGGGGACGATGGATAATGATAGATATAGTATAGTGGGACAATGATAGATATAGTATAGTGGGAACAATGGATAATGATAGATATAGTATAGTGGGGACGATGGATAATGATAGATATAGTATAGTGGGGACGATGGATAATGATAGATATAGTATAGTGGAAAAAAATGGATGATGATAGATATAGTATAGTTTGACAATGATAGATGTAGTATAGTGGGAACGATGGATAATGATAGATATAGTATACAATGATAGATGTCCATGTACTCCGTTTATTAGAGAACCTTTTAGAGCTCAATAGTGAAAAGGACACCTATTGAGAAACAATGGCTTCCCACTTGATTATGACTGCTCCTCCTGATGGTGCATGGCAATGTTATAACGTGCTTTGGAATTAAGATATTTGAAATTAAACTTTTCTTCCATATTTTAGCGTATGTGTGATCTGTATCTCAGTAGTCATACTATGTATTCCTCCTTCCATTTAGGCATCGTGCTGGGCACCATATTTGCTGGTGGTTCCATGATGGCAGGGAATGAACTCTCAGCTGGTGATCTCATGTCTTTTCTAGTGGCTTCCCAAACCGTTCAAAGGTTAGTACAAGGATCCATTGACCATCTCAAGACACAGGATGTAGATACCACACTGTCAATGAAGGGGTACCCCAGACATGGAGGTGGGATATGCAGCTAAGTGCAGATGAGGTCTATAACCATTCATGCAATGTAAATGGAAGTCCTGAGGTCCATGGCCAGCTCCAGAGATTCAGTGCAGTGTAGATGGAAGATCTAAGTCCCATGGCCAGCTCCAGAGATTCAGTGTTGTGTAGAAGGAAGATCTAAGGGCCATGACCAGCTCCAGAGATTCAGTGCAGTGTAGATAGAAGATCTAAGGGCCATGACCAGCTCCAGATATTCCGTGTTGTGTAGAAGGAAGTTCTAAGTCCTATGGCCAGCTCCAGAGATTCGTTGCAGTGTAAATAGTAGGGTGAGGGTTCATGACCATCTCCAGAGATTACAAGTGAAGTTTAGATATCTGTCCAGAGGTCCCTGACGAGCTCCAGAGACCAGACGTGTGGTAGAGTCGATATCCTCAGGGTTTGGGGAGGAGCAGAATTATCCCGGCCACATCTTGTCTCATAGACGCCATGGTCTGGGCTCCGCAAGGTTCTCTTCCTCATTACTGTCCATTCTTTTTCATGCAGGTCCATGGCAAACATGTCCGTTCTGTTTGGCCAGGTGAGTATACATCTCTTCAGGTCCTACCAGGTGTCCAATCTGCCTCGTTTCCAGCAACGGCCTCTGCAGGCAAAAGGAGACAAGTGTAGATGTTTATTTCTAATTTATATCTATTCATTGTTTATTGTGCTCCTAGCACCAAGAAATATGCGCAGTCACATATGTAGTTGTAGATCTTGTGACTATCCGGAACGTTTGCGATGTTGGTAACGCCGTTGCGACCTCGTGAGGCGAGGCAGCGGCGCCGTCACATATGCAAGCCTCGCACAGCAAGGTGAAGCAGCTGCACAGCACTTAGGCTGCAATGAGCGCCGAAGGCTAAGCAAAGAAATAAATAGCGGACGAAAAACGTAAAAAAATCTGAAACCGGATGAAAACGAGGCTGAGCAACGCCAGGCACGCGGGACTTAGAGAATACACAACGGCAAAGACAGTAACACTTACACCAACAACGCCAGGCACGCGGGACTTAGAGAATACACAACGGCAAAGACAGTAACACTTACACCAACAACGCCAGGCACGCGGGACTTAGAGAATACACAACGGCAAAGACAGTAACACTTACACCAACAACGACAGGCACGCGGGACTTAGAGAATACACAACGGCAAAGACAGTAACACTTACACCAACAACGCCAGGCACGCGGGACTTAGAGAATACACAACAGCAAAGACAGTAACACTTACACCAACAGCGCCAGGCACACGGGACTTAGAAAATACACAACGCAAAGACAGTAACACTTACACCAACAACGCCAGGCACGCGGGACTTAGAAAATACACAACGCAAAGACAGTAACACTTACACCAACAACGCCAGGCACGCGGGACTTAGAAAATACACAACGGCAAAGACAGTAACACTTACACCAACAACGCCAGGCACGCGGGACTTAGAAAATACACAACGGCAAAGACAGTAACACTTACACCAACAACTCCAGGCACGCGGGACTTAGATAATACACAACGGCAAAGACAGTAACACTTACACCAACAACGCCAGACACGCAGGACTTAGAGAATACACAACGGCAAAGACACTAACACTTACACCAACAACGCCAGGCACGCGGGACTTAGAGAATACACAACGGCAAAGACACTAACACTTACACCAACAACGCCAAGCACGCGAGACTTAGGAAATACACAACGCAAAGACACTAACACTTACACCAACAGCACCAGACACGCGGGACTTAGAGAATACACAACGGCAAAGACAGTAACACTTACACCAACAGCGCCAGGCACGCAGGAGTTAGAAAATACACGCCGGCAAAGACAGTAACACTTACACCAACAACGCCAGGGACGCGAGACTTAGAGAATACACAACGCAAAGACAGTAACACTTACACCAACAACGCCAGGCACGCGGGACTTAGAGAATACACAACGACAAAGACAGTAACACTTACACCAACAACGCCAGGCACACGGGACTTAGAGAATACACAACGCAAAGACAGTAACACTTACACCAACAACGCCAGGCACGCGGGACTTAGAAAATACACAACGCCAAAGACAGTAACACTTACACCAACAACGCCAGGCACGCGGGACTTAGAGAATACACAACGGCAAAGACAGTAACACTTACACCAACAACGCCAGGCACGCGGGACTTAGAGAATACACAACGGCAAAGACAGTAACACTTACACCAACAACGCCAGGCACGCGGGACTTAGAAAATACACAACAGCAAAGACAGTAACACTTACACCAACAACGCCAGACACGCGGGACTTAGAGAATACACAACGCAAAGACAGTAACACTTACACCAACAGCGCCAGGCACACGGGACTTAGAGAATACACAACGACAAAGACAGTAACACTTACACCAACAACACCAGGCACGCGAGACTTAGAAAATATACAACGGCAAAGACAGTAACACTTACACCAACAACGCCAAGCACGCAGGACTTAGAGAATACACAACGGCAAAGACACTAACACTTACACCAACAGCGCCAGGCACGCGGGACTTAGAGAATACACAACGGCAAAGACAGTAACACTTACACCAACAACGCCAGGCACGCCGGACTTAGATAATACACAGCGGCAAAGACAGTAACACTTACACCAACAGCGCCAGGCACGCGGGACTTAGAGAATACACAAGGGCAAAGACAGTAACACTTACACCAACAACGCCAGGCACGCGGGACTTAGAAGATACACAACGGCAAAGACAGTAACACTTACACCAACAGCACCAGGCACGCAGGACTTAGAAAATACACAACGCAAAGACAGTAACACTTACACCAACAACGCCAGGTACGCGGGACTTAGAGAATACACAACGGAAAAGACAATAACACTTACACCAACAACGCCAGGCACGCGGGACTTAGGAAATACACAACGCAAAGACAGTAACACTTACACCAACAACGCCAGGGACGCGGGACTTAGAGAATACACAACGGCAAAGACAGTAACACTTACACCAACAACGCCAGGCGCGCGGGACTTAGAGAATACACAGCGGCAAAGTCAGTAACACTTACACCAACAACGCCAGGCACGCGGGACTTAGACAATACACAGCGGCAAAGACAGTAACACTTACACCAACAGCACCAGACACGCGGGACTTAGGAAATACACAGCGGCAAAGACAGTAACATTTACACCAACAACGCCAGGCACGCGGGACTTAGAGAATACACAACGGCAAAGACAGTAACACTTACACCAACAACGCCAGGCAGGCGGGACTTAGAGAATACACAACGGCAAAGACAGTAACACTTACACCAACAACGCCAGGCACGCGGGACTTAGAGAATACACAACGGCAAAGACAGTAACACTTACACCAACAACCCCAGGCACGCGGGACTTAGAGAATACACAACGGCAAAGACAGTAACACTTACACCAACAACCCCAGGCACGCGGGACTTAGAGAATACACAACGGCAAAGACAGTAACACTTACACCAACAACGCCAGGGACGCGGGACTTAGAGAATACACAACGCCAAAGACAGTAACACTTACACCAACAACGCCAGGCACACGGGACTTAGAGAATACACAACGCAAAGACAGTAACACTTACACCAACAACGCCAGGCACGCGGGACTTAGAAAATACACAACGGCAAAGACAGTAACACTTACACCAACAACGCCAGGCACGCAGGACTTAGAGAATACACAACGGCAAAGACAGTAACACTTACACCAACAACGCCAGGCACGCGGGACTTAGAGAATACACAAGGGCAAAGACAGTAACACTTACACCAACAACGCCAGGGACGCGGGACTTAGAGAATACACAGCGGCAAAGACAGTAACACTTACACCAACAACGCCAGGGACGCGGGACTTAGAAAATACACAGCGGCAAAGACAGTAACACTTACACCAACAACGCCAGGCACGCGGGACTTAGAGAATACACAGCGGCAAAGACAGTAACACTTACACCAACAACGCCAGGGACGCGGGACTTAGAGAATACACAACGGCAAAGACAGTAACACTTACACCAACAGCGCCAGGCACGCGGGACTTAGAGAATACACAGCGGCAAAGACAGTAACACTTACACCAACAACGCCAGGCACGCGGGACTTAGAAAATACACAACGACAAAGACAGTAACACTTACACCAACAACGCCAAGCACGCGAGACTTAGGAAATACACAACGCAAAGACAGTAACACTTACACCAACAACGCCAGGCACGCGAGACTTAGGAAATACACAACGCAAAGACAGTAACACTTACACCAACAACGCCAGGCACGCGAGACTTAGGAAATACACAACGCAAAGACAGTAACACTTACACCAACAACGCCAGGCACGCGGGACTTAGAGAATACACAGCGGCAAAGACAGTAACACTTACACCAACAACGGCAGGCACGCGGGACTTAGAGAATACACAGCGGCAAAGACAGTAACACTTACACCAACAACGCCAGGCACGCCGGACTTAGAGAATACACAGCGGCAAAGACACTAACACTTACACCAACAGCGCCAGGCACGCGGGACTTAGAAAATACACAACGGCAAAGACAGTAACACTTACACCAACAACGCCAGGCACGCGGGACTTAGGAAATACACAACGGCAAAGACAGTAACACTTACACCAACAACGCCAGGCACGCGGGACTTAGAGAATACACAACGCAAAGACAGTAACACTTACACCAACAACGCCAGGCACGCGGGACTTAGAGAATACACAAGGGCAAAGACAGTAACACTTACACCAACAACGCCAGGCACGCGGGACTTAGAGAATACACAACGGCAAAGACAGTAACACTTACACCAACAGCACCAGGCACGCAGGACTTAGAGAATACACAGCGGCAAAGACAGTAACACTTACACCAACAACGCCAGGCACGCGAGACTTAGGAAATACACAACGCAAAGACAGTAACACTTACACCAACAACGCCAGGGACGCGGGACTTAGAGAATACACAACGGAAAAGACAATAACACTTACACCAACAACGCCAGGCACGCGAGACTTAGGAAATACACAACGCAAAGACAGTAACACTTACACCAACAACGCCAGGGACGCGGGACTTAGAGAATACACAACGGCAAAGACAGTAACACTTACACCAACAACGCCAGGCGCGCGGGACTTAGAGAATACACAGCGGCAAAGTCAGTAACACTTACACCAACAACGCCAGGCACGCGGGACTTAGACAATACACAGCGGCAAAGACAGTAACACTTACACCAACAGCACCAGACACGCGGGACTTAGGAAATACACAGCGGCAAAGACAGTAACACTTACACCAACAACGCCAGGCACGCGGGACTTAGAGAATACACAACGGCAAAGACAGTAACACTTACACCAACAACGCCAGGCACGCGGGACTTAGAGAATACACAACAGCAAAGACAGTAACACTTACACCAACAGCGCCAGGCACACGGGACTTAGAAAATACACAACGCAAAGACAGTAACACTTACACCAACAACGCCAGGCACGCGGGACTTAGAAAATACACAACGCAAAGACAGTAACACTTACACCAACAACGCCAGGCACGCGGGACTTAGAAAATACACAACGGCAAAGACAGTAACACTTACACCAACAACGCCAGGCACGCGGGACTTAGAAAATACACAACGGCAAAGACAGTAACACTTACACCAACAACTCCAGGCACGCGGGACTTAGATAATACACAACGGCAAAGACAGTAACACTTACACCAACAACGCCAGACACGCAGGACTTAGAGAATACACAACGGCAAAGACACTAACACTTACACCAACAACGCCAGGCACGCGGGACTTAGAGAATACACAACGGCAAAGACACTAACACTTACACCAACAACGCCAAGCACGCGAGACTTAGGAAATACACAACGCAAAGACACTAACACTTACACCAACAGCACCAGACACGCGGGACTTAGAGAATACACAACGGCAAAGACAGTAACACTTACACCAACAGCGCCAGGCACGCAGGAGTTAGAAAATACACAACGGCAAAGACAGTAACACTTACACCAACAACGCCAGGGACGCGGGACTTAGAGAATACACAACGACAAAGACAGTAACACTTACACCAACAACGCCAGGCACACGGGACTTAGAGAATACACAACGCAAAGACAGTAACACTTACACCAACAACGCCAGGCACGCGGGACTTAGAAAATACACAACGCCAAAGACAGTAACACTTACACCAACAACGCCAGGCACGCGGGACTTAGAAAATACACAGCGGCAAAGACAGTAACACTTACACCAACAACGCCAGGCACGCGGGACTTAGAAAATACACAACAGCAAAGACAGTAACACTTACACCAACAACGCCAGACACGCGGGACTTAGAGAATACACAACGCAAAGACAGTAACACTTACACCAACAGCGCCAGGCACACGGGACTTAGAGAATACACAACGACAAAGACAGTAACACTTACACCAACAACACCAGGCACGCGAGACTTAGAAAATATACAACGGCAAAGACAGTAACACTTACACCAACAACGCCAAGCACGCAGGACTTAGAGAATACACAACGGCAAAGACACTAACACTTACACCAACAGCGCCAGGCACGCGGGACTTAGAGAATACACAACGGCAAAGACAGTAACACTTACACCAACAACGCCAGGCACGCCGGACTTAGATAATACACAGCGGCAAAGACAGTAACACTTACACCAACAGCGCCAGGCACGCGGGACTTAGAGAATACACAAGGGCAAAGACAGTAACACTTACACCAACAACGCCAGGCACGCGGGACTTAGAGAATACACAACGGCAAAGACAGTAACACTTACACCAACAGCACCAGGCACGCAGGACTTAGAAAATACACAACGCAAAGACAGTAACACTTACACCAACAACGCCAGGTACGCGGGACTTAGAGAATACACAACGGAAAAGACAATAACACTTACACCAACAACGCCAGGCACGCGGGACTTAGGAAATACACAACGCAAAGACAGTAACACTTACACCAACAACGCCAGGGACGCGGGACTTAGAGAATACACAACGGCAAAGACAGTAACACTTACACCAACAACGCCAGGCGCGCGGGACTTAGAGAATACACAGCGGCAAAGTCAGTAACACTTACACCAACAACGCCAGGCACGCGGGACTTAGACAATACACAGCGGCAAAGACAGTAACACTTACACCAACAGCACCAGACACGCGGGACTTAGGAAATACACAGCGGCAAAGACAGTAACATTTACACCAACAACGCCAGGCACGCGGGACTTAGAGAATACACAACGGCAAAGACAGTAACACTTACACCAACAACGCCAGGCAGGCGGGACTTAGAGAATACACAACGGCAAAGACAGTAACACTTACACCAACAACGCCAGGCACGCGGGACTTAGAGAATACACAACGGCAAAGACAGTAACACTTACACCAACAACCCCAGGCACGCGGGACTTAGAGAATACACAACGGCAAAGACAGTAACACTTACACCAACAACGCCAGGCACGCAGGACTTAGAGAATACACAACGGCAAAGACAGTAACACTTACACCAACAACGCCAGGCACGCGGGACTTAGAGAATACACAAGGGCAAAGACAGTAACACTTACACCAACAACGCCAGGCACGCGGGACTTAGAGAATACACAGCGGCAAAGACAGTAACACTTACACCAACAACGCCAGGGACGCGGGACTTAGAAAATACACAGCGGCAAAGACAGTAACACTTACACCAACAACGCCAGGCACGCGGGACTTAGAGAATACACAGCGGCAAAGACAGTAACACTTACACCAACAACGCCAGGGACGCGGGACTTAGAGAATACACAACGGCAAAGACAGTAACACTTACACCAACAGCGCCAGGCACGCGGGACTTAGAGAATACACAGCGGCAAAGACAGTAACACTTACACCAACAACGCCAGGCACGCGGGACTTAGAAAATACACAACGACAAAGACAGTAACACTTACACCAACAACGCCAAGCACGCGAGACTTAGGAAATACACAACGCAAAGACAGTAACACTTACACCAACAACGCCAGGCACGCGAGACTTAGGAAATACACAACGCAAAGACAGTAACACTTACACCAACAACGCCAGGCACGCGAGACTTAGGAAATACACAACGCAAAGACAGTAACACTTACACCAACAACGCCAGGCACGCGGGACTTAGAGAATACACAGCGGCAAAGACAGTAACACTTACACCAACAACGGCAGGCACGCGGGACTTAGAGAATACACAGCGGCAAAGACAGTAACACTTACACCAACAACGCCAGGCACGCCGGACTTAGAGAATACACAGCGGCAAAGACACTAACACTTACACCAACAGCGCCAGGCACGCGGGACTTAGAAAATACACAACGGCAAAGACAGTAACACTTACACCAACAACGCCAGGCACGCGGGACTTAGGAAATACACAACGGCAAAGACAGTAACACTTACACCAACAACGCCAGGCACGCGGGACTTAGAGAATACACAACGCAAAGACAGTAACACTTACACCAACAACGCCAGGCACGCGGGACTTAGAGAATACACAAGGGCAAAGACAGTAACACTTACACCAACAACGCCAGGCACGCGGGACTTAGAGAATACACAACGGCAAAGACAGTAACACTTACACCAACAGCACCAGGCACGCAGGACTTAGAGAATACACAGCGGCAAAGTCAGTAACACTTACACCAACAACGCCAGGCACGCGGGACTTAGAGAATACACAACGGAAAAGACAATAACACTTACACCAACAACGCCAGGCACGCGAGACTTAGGAAATACACAACGCAAAGACAGTAACACTTACACCAACAACGCCAGGGACGCGGGACTTAGAGAATACACAACGGCAAAGACAGTAACACTTACACCAACAACGCCAGGCGCGCGGGACTTAGAGAATACACAGCGGCAAAGTCAGTAACACTTACACCAACAACGCCAGGCACGCGGGACTTAGACAATACACAGCGGCAAAGACAGTAACACTTACACCAACAGCACCAGACACGCGGGACTTAGGAAATACACAGCGGCAAAGACAGTAACACTTACACCAACAACGCCAGGCACGCGGGACTTAGAGAATACACAACGGCAAAGACAGTAACACTTACACCAACAACGCCAGGCAGGCGGGACTTAGAGAATACACAACGGCAAAGACAGTAACACTTACACCAACAACGCCAGGCACGCGGGACTTAGAGAATACACAACGGCAAAGACAGTAACACTTACACCAACAACCCCAGGCACGCGGGACTTAGAGAATACACAACGCAAAGACAGTAACACTTACACCAACAACGCCAGGGACGCGGGACTTAGAGAATACACAACGGCAAAGACAGTAACACTTACACCAACAACGCCAGGCACGCGGGACTTAGAGAATACACAAGGGCAAAGACAGTAACACTTACACCAACAACGCCAGGCACGCGGGACTTAGAGAATACACAGCGGCAAAGACAGTAACACTTACACCAACAACGCCAGGCACGCGGGACTTAGAGAATACACAACGGCAAAGACAGTAACACTTACACCAACAACGCCAGGCACGCGGGACTTAGAGAATACACAGCGGCAAAGACAGTAACACTTACACCAACAACGCCAGGGACGCGGGACTTAGAGAATACACAACGGCAAAGACAGTAACACTTACACCAACAGCGCCAGGCACGCGGGACTTAGAGAATACACAGCGGCAAAGACAGTAACACTTACACCAACAACGCCAGGCACGCGGGGCTTAGAAAATACACAACGACAAAGACAGTAACACTTACACCAACAACGCCAAGCACGCGAGACTTAGGAAATACACAACGCAAAGACAGTAACACTTACACCAACAACGCCAGGCACGCGAGACTTAGGAAATACACAACGCAAAGACAGTAACACTTACACCAACAACGCCAGGCACGCGAGACTTAGGAAATACACAACGCAAAGACAGTAACACTTACACCAACAACGCCAGGCACGCGGGACTTAGAGAATACACAGCGGCAAAGACAGTAACACTTACACCAACAACGGCAGGCACGCGGGACTTAGAGAATACACAGCGGCAAAGACAGTAACACTTACACCAACAACGCCAGGCACGCCGGACTTAGAGAATACACAACGGCAAAGACAGTAACACTTACACCAACAACGCCAGGCACGCGGGACTTAGAGAATACACAACGACAAAGACAGTAACACTTACACCAACAACACCAGGCACGCGGGACTTAGAAAATACACAGCGGCAAAGACACTAACACTTACACCAACAGCGCCAGGCACGCGGGACTTAGAAAATACACAACGGCAAAGACAGTAACACTTACACCAACAACGCCAGGCACGCGGGACTTAGGAAATACACAACGGCAAAGACAGTAACACTTACACCAACAACGCCAGGCACGCGGGACTTAGAGAATACACAACGCAAAGACAGTAACACTTACACCAACAACGCCAGGCACGCGGGACTTAGAGAATACACAACGCAAAGACAGTAACACTTACACCAACAGCGCCAGGCACGCGGGACTTAGGAAATACACAACGCAAAGACAGTAACACTTACACCAACAACGCCAGTTACCGGGGACTTAGAGAATACACAGCGGCAAAGACAGTAACACTTACACCAACAACACCAGGCACACGGGACTTAGAGAATACACAACGGCAAAGACAGTAAGACTTACACCAACAACGCCAGGCACGCGGGACTTAGAGAATACACAACGGCAAAGACAGTAACACTTACACCAACAACGCCAGGCACGCGGGACTTAGAGAATACACAACGCAAAGACAGTAACACTTACACCAACAACGCCAGGCACGCAGGACTTAGAGAATACACAACGGCAAAGACAGTAAGACTTACACCAACAACGCTAAGCACGCGGGACTTAGAGAATACACAGCGGCAAAGACAGTAACACTTACACCAACAGCGCCAGACACGCGGGACTTAGGAAATACACAGCGGCAAAGACAGTAACACTTACACCAACAACGCCAGGCACGCGGGACTTAGAGAATACACAGCGGCAAAGACAGTAACACTTACACCAACAACGCCAGGCACGCGGGACTTAGAGAATACACAACGCAAAGACAGTAACACTTACACCAACAACGCCAGGCACGCGGGACTTAGAGAATACACAGCGGCAAAGACAGTAACACTTACACCAACAACGCCAGGCACGCGGGACTTAGAGAATACACAGCGGCAAAGACAGTAACACTTACACCAACAGCGCCAGGCACGCGGGACTTAGAAAATACACAACGGCAAAGACAGTAACACTTACACCAACAACGCCAGGCAGGCGGGACTTAGGAAATACACAACGGCAAAGACAGTAACACTTACACCAACAACGCCAGGCACGCGGGACTTAGAGAATACACAACGGCAAAGACAGTAACACTTACTCCAACAACGCCAGGCACGCGGGACTTAGAAAAAATAAAACAAATGGAAATCCGCGCATAACACGCAAACATTCAGCAGACACATAGAGGAGAAACACACAGGGAATGGACAGGGGGGAGATGGTGGAAAAAGACGCATGGCGTTCACAAGCACAAAACTTGCAGGTCAGCAAAACCTGCAATGAGCGGCCCGTGCAATAGGCGGGAGGAAAGGCTCGCAATGAGCACCAAAAGCGCTCATTGTGAGCCATGAGATAAGCACTGAAGGCGCTCATCGTGGGGGATCAAGATGAGCACCCCGAGCGGGAGAGGCTTGCAATGAGCGCCAAAGGTGATCACTGCAAAGCAGGAAAGTTTAAGTACACGGGGGAGCGGCTTGCAATGAGCGCAGCGCGGGCCTCGCAATGATCGCTGAAGGTGCTCAGAGGAGCAAAAGCCTCACATTGTGTTCCTAGTAATAACATAATAATATTAATGACAGCCTCCTGGGCAAATCTGCAGAGCTCTAATGGGGGCTACAGAGAAGTAGCCGCTGTAGGCTGCAAAGAAAGTGATACCTGTAAGTAATTTGGATTATTCTATAATGTACATCACATGTTGCTCCTCATCATTACTGTACTAGGTGGTCCGAGGGCTCAGTGCCGGGGGCCGGGTGTTCGAGTTCATGAGCCAGGAGCCACAGATCTCCCTGACTGGAGGAACAAAACTTCCTGTGCTGAGGGGGGAAGTCTGCTTCAGGGACATCTCATTCAGGTGAGAGACAGGACGCACGCAGTGTGACCAGAGAGCAGGCACAGCGACACCAACAGTGTACACGTGAGACTGTGTCCTGGACTAACAATGTACACGTGAGACTGTGTCCTGGACTAACAATGTACACGTGAGACTGTGTCCTGGACTGACGATGTACACGTGAGACTGTGTCCTGGACTGACGATGTACACGTGAGACTGTGTCCTGGACTGACGATGTACACGTGAGACTGTGTCCTGGACTGACGATGTACACGTGAGACTGTGTCCTGGACTGACGATGTACACGTGAGACTGTGTCCTGGACTGACGATGTACACGTGAGACTGTGTCCTGGACTGACGATGTACACGTGAGACTGTGTGTAGACACCATAAATAGACTGTTTATATACGAGACCGACTCTGATAAGACTTTTCTTCTCGCTGTAGTTACCCGACTCGGCAGGGTCACCCAGTATTGAATGGCTTTGACCTTCGTGTCCCACCTGGTAAGACGGTGGCCATCGTGGGACAGTCTGGAGGAGGTGAGAGGAGCTCAGGACACTTTAAGGAAATCAGTCCCTGACATATAGGTATTGAGATATGAGAGGAAAATGGTAGTATGGACAGAGTCTGTCAGTGTGAGAGTGGGGTCAACATCTGGGACTAAGGAACTATACTGATCCCCCAGGTGTACCAGTATCTAGTAGCCATAAGGAAGGTTCAGTAGCCATAATATCATAGTACAAAAGTCAGTAGCCATAATCATCCCATAGTACAAAGGTCTAATAGCCGTCTATTAACTCATCCCATAGTACAAAAATTTATAAACATACTAATCACTTACTACAAAGCTCCAGTAGCCATTCTGATTGTAGTACAAAAGTCCAGTAGCCATACTTATCCTATAGTACAAAGGTCCAGTAGCCATTTTGATCCCACAGTACAAATGTCTAGTACCCATACTGATCTATATTACAACGGTCTAGTAAAAAGGTCTAATAGCCAAGCTGATCCCATAATACAAAGGTCTAGTAGCCATTCTGATCCCATAGTAAAAATGTCTAAAAGCCATTTTGGGCCCTTAATACAAAGTTCTAGTAGCCATACTGATCCCATAATACAAAGCTCTAGTAGACATGCTCATCCCATAGTACAAAGGTCTAGTAGTCATACTGATCCCCTAAGTACAAACGTCTAGTAGTCATACTGATCTCCCAATGGTACCACCATCTAGTAGCCTTAAGGAAGGTCCAGCAGCCATACTACCATAGTACATAGGTTTGTTAGCCATACTAATCTTAAAGTACAAAGTCTACTGATCTCATAGTACTAAGGTTTATTAGCCATACTGATCCCATGGTACAAAGGTCTAGTAACGTAACTGTTACTAAAGTACTAAGATCTAGTATCCATAATGATTGTGGCACAACATTCCAGTAGACGTACAAAGCTCTAGTAGATATACGGATTCAAAAGTGTTGTAAAGATCCCGTAGCCATTCTGATTGTAGCACCAATATCCAGAAGTCCTATTGATACCTAGGTAGCAGGTGGTTCTTGTGGTAATACTGGTATTTAGCCCTGTGTTATCTAATTGTCAGGACCTCAGACTTGCATGTATCAGGCGCAGCCAGTCACTTGACATTGATTTTCATGTAAAAAATATTTTCTTATGTTTAAAACCTGATTTGAAGAAATGTGGGGATTTCTTATAGCCGTGATCCTCTGTTATGGCCACAGCCCCCCCCCCCCCCCCCCCCAACTTTTAGGATGTCACTCTTAGGGGCCATGTTACAATCAAAACCCTGAGGGGCCATGCACCCCTACTTTTCCTACTTTAGCTTACAGGGACCATTTATAGGTTGTGACTTTGTTCTCATCTCAACACACCAGCTATTTAGATCCCGACACCAGTCATGGGACCGCAGAGAGATCCACATCGTTATTTAGTGTACGGAAGACTGAACACTTCTTTATTGTTACAGAGATATAGAAAACACAGAAATATCTCACCCACACCCCTTCTGAATTCTTCTTGTGACCTCCTCACCCACCTCCCATCACCAAATACACAAGAGCTGGGGTTATCTGGCCAGGTCACTTCAGATCCCAGACCTGTCTTTTGATGCTAGGTGAAGCGTATCATGACTATACTAGACTACGGAGTAGAGAAACATCTGGAGATTCTCCATCAGCCCCACAAGTTTCTGCTTAATGTATTACCCCATATCTCCCCCAGTGCCCCCTCTGACCAAGCAAACATTCCAGGCGGCCATATACTCATTCATATTCCTGCAGAGTTAACTATTTGTTGTCACACTAACATACATGGCAGAAAACATAGAGTCCCAGATAACAGTGGTACTTGTGGGGGGCAGAGGGGTCCCATCATGGCCCCCAAATCAGTCATGACAGGCCATATTCATCCGGTCAGTGGTTTTTTGGTTCTGAGCACCATCATTTCCCTCTGATCTGCAGGAAAGTCCACAGTGGCTGCGCTCTTGGAGAGATTCTATGATCCCACACAGGGGGTGGTCCAGCTGGACGGAGTCGACATCCGAGAGCTGGACCCATCCTGGCTGAGAGGAGAGGTCATCGGATTCATTAATCAGGTACTGACAGCAGGTGGGGTCATTCAGGGTCAAAAAACAGGGAATCCGTTATCTACAGTTTTAGAAATGATTGTATAGCGTGTAGTAGAGGAGGGACATTTGATCCAAAACATGTAATTTCTTAGTGTAAAGTTTAGATATAACGCAGCTGTTTGCAATAAGCAACATCCCATCCTCCCCTTGATGGTGTAGTCAATGGTGGAAAATTGTCCATGTATAGTATCCGCCTGAGCAGAAGCACTGGTCTCACAGGGGCCTGCCTGCGCGCTCTCTCTCACATCAGTCTTTGTGCGCTCTTTCACAAATGCCTGACTCGGCGCTCTCTCACATCAGTCTGTGTGCGCTCTCTTGCAGGAGCCTGTGTTGTTTGGGACGAGCATCATAGAAAACATTCGCTTTGGGAGACCAGATGCGAGTGACACCGAAGTCCATGAGGCGGCAAAACAGGCGAATGCCGACAGCTTTATCCGCAGCTTTCCGGAGGGGTATAACACCGTGTTGGGTGAGGCCTTGTCCTGTCACGACATGTCTCTGTGTCCCCTCTATACAACATGCCGGGTGAGGCCTTGTCCTGTCACGACATGTCTCTGTGTCCCCTCTATACAACATGCCGGGTGAGGCCATGTACTGTCCCGACATGTCTCTGTGTTTTCTCTATACAACATGCCGGGTGAGGTCTTATCCGATCACGACATGTCTCTTTATCCTCTCTATACACAGTGCTGGGTGAGGTCTTGTCCTCTCACCACATCTTCCTGAGTCTTCTCTATACACTGATACAGAAGTCATGACCTTTGTTTCACTCCTTTTATCCCTCATCTTTCTCAGGTGAACGCGGGGTTACTCTCTCCGGTGGTCAGAAGCAACGTGTGGCCATCGCTCGGGCTCTGCTCAAGAACCCAAAGATCTTAATTTTGGATGAGGCTACAAGCGCCCTGGACGCAGAGTCTGAGCGAGTTGTGCAGTTAGCGCTTGACCGCGCCACCACTGGCCGCACAGTTCTGGTCATTGCCCATCGGCTCAGTACCATCGCAGATGCCGATATCATTGTGGTCCTGTCCAAGGGCCGCGTGGCCGAGGTGAGTTGTGGAGTTGATACATTTATGTCCTTCACTTACCAACAGTCCTTCGCCATCCAGGAATTGGATATTAGAACATAATTATGGTGAATATAATAAAGGTGGGAGTGGGTTATAGACTAACTGAAGGTGGGACAAAGAGGGGAGAGAATGAACTTACTATTTATCGTTGTAAAATAATTGTTTGTTTTTTCTTTTGGCTACTTCAGATTGGATCCCACCAGGAATTGCTGAGGAAAGGAGGTCTGTATGCAGAACTGATAAAGAGACAGAGCCAGGAGTCCCACTGACATGAACCGAGAGCGTTTGGTAGGACTAAAGGTCATTACTAATGTCCTCCAAAGCCATGAGTCCCACGTACATCCTCACGTAGATCCGGCGAATGTTGGTGTTACAGTCAACATCATCCAATAGACATGGGCAATGAGCCTCGGGAATGACTACTGGTCTCATCCTACCTCATCCAAAACCAAGAGCGACACGAAAACAAACAGAAAGAGTTTTTTGCGTTGGACTAAAGGTCACTACTAACATCCTTCAAAGCCAGAAGACCAATGTACATCAACAATAAGGTCCAGCAAAGATTAGAGTCATAATCAACCTCATCCAAAACTAAGAGTCACATGAACAAAAACAGAGAACGCTGGGTCGGATTCCATAGCCAACACTCTCATAGACATAGGCAGTGAGCCTTGGATATGACGACTCCTTCACAGTAAACCTAAAGTCACACAAGCGCAAACATAGAACCTTTGGTTGGACCATAGATTTCTCCAAAGCCAACACTCCCATAGACATTAGCCATGAGCCTCGGAAATTACTTCTGGTCACAGCTTACCTCATCAAAAACATGACGTTCCCTTTTAATAGGCAAGGTGTCCTGGGAATGACTACAGGTCACCACTAACTAGCTCAGAACCGTAATGGCACCTATCATAAAGATACCATTGTGTAGAGTATGGACAGGAGGGAGCTCCTGGCACCTATCATAAAGATACCATTGTGTAGAGTATGGACAGGAGGGAGCTCCTGGCACCTATCATAAGGATACCATTGTGTAGAGTATGGACAGGAGGGAGCTCCTGGCACCTATCATAAAGATACCATTGTGTAGAGTATGGACAGGAGGGAGCTCCTGGCACCTATCATAAAGATACCATTGTGTAGAGTATGGACAGGAGGGAGCTCCTGGCACCTATCAAAACTTCAGTGTCTACAGAGCAAGGACAGGAGGGAGCTCATGGCTTTTATCAAAACCTCAAAGTCTACAATTGAACACAGAAGGGAGCTCCTGGTCCATATAAGAGCTTCACCACTGTGTAGAGTATGGATAGGTGGGACCTCCTGGTCCATATCCGAGCCTCACCACTGTGTAGAGTATGGACAGGAGGGAACTTCTGGTCCCTATCGGAGCCTCACCACTGTGTAGAGTATGGATAGGTGGGAGCTTCTGGCCCATTTCAGAACCACACCACTGGTAGCGTATGGGCAGGGGCGAGTGCCTGGACCCTATCAAATTAAATCTTATTATTGTGCACATTATCTCTGAAGCTAAATGTTTTGCCACGGACATTTACTAAACAGTCTTTTATTTGTAATATAATTGTGGAGTGATTGAGACAGACGAGAGCTCGAGATGAACTATCAGAACTAGTCCCGTAGAGCGCGCACAGCTCAGTGAATCGTGTGGAGGTCTGGACTGCAACTTGCGAGTGTACCCTATTCAATTTAATGTGATCTGATAAGAAATAAACAGATAAGGTATTGTTTACATTTACTCTCAATTAATTTGTAAGATAAATGGCGGATCAAACACTTTTTTCTGTGATACTTTATTGCTACGTAGTATAATTTATTTTACTTGCAAAATGTTTGTAATTGTAATTCTATGAGATGCATCGTATGAAGGTTTTGGACAATAGTGGTCATTTAAGGTGCTTCAAGCAAACAAACAAGGTACTACTTACCCAGGGAAGTGGGTTTAGGAGTTTTCTTCATCGGAGGTCAAAAGGAAATGGAGATGAATCCACCTGACCCCTAGCTCCGAAACTCTAATTTCTGAAGAGCACAAATTCCTGAGATGAACCGTTCTGAGGTTTCCCTATTGGGAGGTTGGATTAATCCACAAGACCTCCCCAGAGATTTGGTTTCAAAGTCCAAGTGAGGATGGCTTCAAAATAAATCCATATAGAGGGTTTGAGGTGTCCGTCTCCTACGGTTTATGTTGATTCACTTTATTTGTAAACTAACCTTTGTATACTTTATGGATCTTTTAAAATATATATAAATCAAATATTAATATCTTGTGTCTGGTTTGGTTCCATGATGGTTCATTCAAGGTTTCCATAAGTGGTTCCACAGAAAGTATATATATATATATATATATATATATATATATATATATATACTAGTGACTTACCCGTCAAAAATGACAGGGCAATCAAATTTGAAGCCATGTGAATTCTGCTTGAGACATAATTGAAACAGTTTTGTACTGTGAGGACCTTTGGGGCTCATTGCGAGGCTTGCGCTGAGCTATATATATATATATATATATATATATATATATATATATTTATATTTATACAACCATCCCCCCTCAGCATCCATCCCCACACAACACTCAACCCCTGTCAGCACCCACCTCACATAGCACTCAACCCTATCTCCTTTGCTCCGACCTCACAGAGCACACCGCCTGTACTGTGAAGCCCTTGCTCTTTCATCTCTTCTCAGATACACATCCCCAGCATGCTGATCCCCTCCACACTTCAGTAGGAATGCTCTTTTTTTTAAATAGACACGGACCAATTTCCACCTATGGGGCTTGGCAGGTTGGGCCGGGGGGGCCCCAGGGGAGCCCTACACTACAGAAAACAAAAAAATGCAAAGAAATAAAGTTACACATGACTGGGCCCTCGGAGGTGGGCCCTAGTGCATTGCATCATTGGTAGCTCCACCCTCGAGTTTAGTTCTAGGACCAGGTTTTTCAGTTTCCTAGAATAATACAATGATCAGTCTTTTGAGGTTTCCATCCTGGTGCCATGATCAGACCCCTTGTGAGGTCTCGGAGGGATACTATAATCAGTGCCTAGGGTTATTGTGCGTCACCATGACCGGTGGGTTGGTGACACTCCGATGTAAATGGGAGATAGAATAGAGGAGGAGAAAATGAAGTAGAGTTGATTGAAGAGGAAATGGTGAAATAATGAGGACAAATGATTATAAAATGGAGGGAGGAGAGAATAGTAAAACAGAGGAGGGAAAAGGGTGATGGGAAAATGGGAAATTTGAGAATGGCTAAACTCCAATTGGGAAAAGTTAAATAATATTATAATTATTGAAATTGCTAATTTTTGTGATGAAAAGACAGAAATCAAGATGCATCTTGTCAGGTATGTTCCATCTTTATTCAACAAAAACAAATAGATAATTATTAAGAAAAATAACTAAAAAATAAAAAACTCACCACACAGGTTTAATTTTATAATTGGGCTGTAGCTGTAATCAGTGTCACCCCATTACATTCAAACCAATCCAGCCATCATTGGAAGTGATTTTGACCCCAAATAAAAACCAGCTGTTCCTGTGGGATTTTCTTTGCAACGTTCATGGTTTCCTCGTACTGGCATAGGCTGGGTGTGCAAGATGCCGACAAAACGTCTACAGGATCTTATTAATGAAAGGTACCGATCAGGAGCAGGGTATAGAAGAATATCACCGGCCTGCGGGACAAGGAGAGATCCTACCAAGGCTACAAAGAGGCCTACGGGTCAAGGAGAGATCTTACCAAGGCTACAAAGAGGCCTACAGGACAGTTAGAGAACTTACCAAGAAGCCTACAGGGCGAAGAGGAGATGTTACCACAGTTCCCAAGAGGCCTACGGGACAAGGAGAGTACTTATCAAGGCTTCCAAGAGGACTACAGTAACATTAAAGGAAGGCATTTCTGTCAGGTGCTGGTCTCTCCTGGCATGTGACATCTCCTGTGTCTGGTATATGGGGTAGAGTGTCAAGATGGAAGCTATTTATCACAAACAAATTAACATCCATGACCATCTAAATAATGCACAAATATACATTGAATCATCCTAAGCCATGTGGGCAAATGTCTTATAGTCTGATGAGATAAAGGTTGAACTGTTTGGCCTTAATTCTAAAAGATATTTTTAGTGCAAAGAAAACACATCATCCAAAGAATACCATACCTACCATAAAGCATGGTGGGGGTAATGATGGGGTGGTGGCAATGTCATGTTGGGGACTTCTGATGGTGGCAGCATCATGTTTGAAGGGGCTTCTGTGTATGATGGTGGCAGCATCACGTTTGGGGCGGCTTCTCTATATGATGGTGGAAGCATCATGTTTGGGGCGGCTTCTCTATATGATGGGGAAAGCATCACGTTTGGGGCAGCTTCTCTATATGATGGGGAAGCATCACGTTTGGGGCGGCTTCTCTATATGATGGGGAAAGCATCACGTTTGGGGCGGCTTCTCTATATGATGGGGAAAGCATCACGTTTGGGGCAGCTTCTCTATATGATGGGGAAGCATCACGTTTGGGGCGGCTTCTCTATATGATGGGGAAAGCATCACGTTTGGGGCGGCTTCTCTATATGATGGTGGAAGCATCACGTTTGGGGCGGGTTCTCTATATGATGGGGAAGCATCACGTTTGGGGCGGCTTCTCTATATGATGGTGGAAGCATCACGTTTTGGGCGGCTTCTCTATATGATGTTGGCAGCATCATGTTTGGGGCTGCTTCTCTATATGATGGTGGAAGCATCACGTTTGGGGTGGCTTCTCTATATGATGGTGGAAGCATCACGTTTGGGGCGGCTTCTCTATATGATGGGGAAAGCATCACGTTTGGGGCGGCTTCTCTATATAATGGTGGAAGCATCACGTTTGGGACGGCTTCTCTATATGATGGTGGCAGCATCATGTTTGGGGCGGCTTCTCTATATGATGGTGGAAGCATCACGTTTGGGGTGGCTTCTCTATATGATGGGGAAAGCATCACGTTTGGGGCGGCTTCTCTATATGATGGTGGAAGCATCACGTTTTGGGCGGCTTCTCTATATGATGGGGAAAGCATCACGTTTTGGGCGGCTTCTCTATATGATGGTGGCAGCATCATGTTTGGGGCGGCTTCTCTATATGATGGTGGAAGCGTGATGTCATGATTGTGGCAGTGCCAAGCTTGGGGCTGCTTCTCTTCAACAATGATAGAGACTTTAGTCAGGATAGATGGGATAATGACTAGTTCAAAATAGCAAAACCTGCTGGTGTCACATAGAAGATGAAGAGGAGTTTCACCTTCCATGTGTTGACATCGACCCAAAGCTCATCCAAGTAGAATCACCTAAATCCCCTCACCCCCCCTCTCCCACCAGCAAAGTTGATATAGACTTATTCCCAAAGCCTCACTGTTGATATTAACCAAAATGGTGCCCTCCTGTGTTTCTTACAAGTAATAGCCAATGTTAAAGAGATTTTTCTCCAGATTTAAAGGGACACTGTAGTCCCAAATTTACAGTAGATTTTTATTGTAGAGATTTTAGATTATGGTTTAAAATTAGATTATGGGCAACATATGAGTTACAAAGTACAAATAATAAATGCATACGACCCTTTATTTATAATATGTGTTTGTTATCTATAGGGAATCCAGGATCTGCAGATGGTTTCAGTAGCCAGTATGTTTATATTCCTTAGTGCAATGTATTTTAATTGAACCTTATCTGCATCCAAGGTTCTCTTTGAGGTGGCTCGTTAACATGATAAGGATTACATTGCTTAATTCATAGGCAATCAATATACATTTTTATTAAGAATACATAAAGTAAAGGATACCCAACTTGGAGTCTGTACACCATATATTCACCATACTGTGCAATATAGCTCCCACATGATCAGTGCCCTCGTTCTTGAGTAGAGGTACATCTGTATTTCTGCCATGGATACATTTACCGCTGTATGCAAGAAATCCTCAGATCTCTGTAGGTGATGAATATTTATGAAATCTCTCCTCATTAGACACTTGAAGACGATCCTTCCCACTCCATCACACCCTACTCATTTGCAGGTCACCATTTCTATCTCCCAATCATTTGATTTTGCCAGATGGCTGGATAGTTTGGTGATGATACTGGAAGAACTTCTAAATAGTTCTATTTCATTAGTGTCTTGGTGGACATTGATGTATTGAAGGGATATCGTGTTGGCGCCTTCTTTCTTATCAATCAGCCCATCAGATAAAGTTCGGAATATGTGTGGCTCGTTGTTGTACTTTTCGGACGGTACCGCTCTTCCATCTTCCTTCTCCTTACTCTTGTCTGGTTGGGCTACTCCTGGTAATTAGTAAGTTCTTGAAGATTTTTTTGATGCCATTTGTCCTTAACTTTTGCTGTTCTTTAATTCCCGCATCCTCTCCCTCTGTATTACTTTGGCGTCCCTCTGAGCCCTTTTTTCAAATATTGTGGTCAGTGTTCTCACTCTGTCAGCTTCCATAAGTCTACTAACTAATTGTTGTCTTGTTCCTGACTGTTTCCCAAGCTGTTTGAATTCATTAGATAGTCCATGATGTCCATATTCTGTGGGCTGCCAGGGATATGTGTATTCATATGGTTGTCTATGCTGAGCGTGTTCTTGTAGCTGTACGTGTTGAGTACACTCATTTGGTTGTACATGCTTTGTGTGTTTACCTGGCCATTGGTACTGTGAATACTCTGTTCTCTCTCCATGCAGCGTGTGTATGTGTAGGTCTCCATGCTGTGAAGGTTCTCTTGGTCCTCCATGTTGTGTGTGTACATGTGGGTCACCATGCCATGAAGGTCCTCTTGGGTCTTCATGCTGTGAAGACGCTCTTCTCTGTCCATGGTGCATATGTGGGTCTCCATGCTGTGAAGGTTCTCTTGGTCCTACATTGTGTGAAGGTTCTCTTGGTCCTCCATGGGTTTTGTGTTCTGTTAGCTGTCCATGCAGTGTGTAATTGTGTGACGTCCAGGGCTGTATAAGTTCTCTTGACTGTCCATGCTGAGTATGTTCATTTGGCTGCTTATGCTCTTCATTCTCTATGTGTTCATCTGGCCGGCCGTTCTGTGATAGTTCTTTGGACTGTCCATGCTGGGTGTGGTCATTGGTCTGTCCATTCTGTATCTTTTGCATATCGTTCATGTCAGTGCTGTATATCTTGGTTCCCTAAACATAATAATATTCATGTTAGTACATTATATTTAATTTATAAAACGATTCAAACAAATTAAGATAGATTAATTTGTTTCCAATCTGCTTCTCCTACAGTGGTAGAAAAATTGTTAAAGGAAATTAAAGGTGGGTCTATAATAGGATGTTCAGTAGCCTACTTGGTGTTACTTTATTGGCCAGTGAGATATTGTAAGATGTGCACCTACTTGCCACGTCTTTTATCTGTACACCCGTTGCATCACTACTGGGCACCTGTTGCGTGTCATTCCATATTGGCATGCTATGATACAGGAATAGGGTGTGCCATCCCAGAGTGGCAGAGGCATGATCAACTGAAGATAACGCTACCTGCATCAATTTTGAAAATGGATGTAAAATGGCGCATCTCAGTCTCCTCATTGCTCATGCAAGGACCCGTCCGTAGGTGTGCTATCCCTGTGATATCTTGCTACTCTAATAGATTATTGGGATCACTCGAGTTGAGACTGTAACGTTCTCAGCCTGCACCCGGCCTTTTGTCTCTGGTGTTTTTTCTGACCATGGTACCAGCTGCCAGCCCCGACTTCTTGAGGCAACTTGTTATAGGTTACATGAGCCACACGTAATGGATTCTTTGATGGTAGAGAGGCCATGTCTCTCCAACACCGACTCATTGGTACTTAGGAAAACTGTCCTTTGTCCTTGGAGAGCAAGATGGATCATATGCTCTTCCTTTGGTAACTGTTACCTCTGTTCTGCTCGCTCCAATTTCTCCTACTCCAAGATCTGTGGATATTTCAATCCATGCTAAATGCTTACCCAGTGAGCCGGTGTTTTCCTGGACCCTCTGTAAAACGAGATGTGAGCTGCAGCTTGCCAGGTATCCTAAACACCATTCTAGACTGGTATATACAATGTCTCTGCTGTCTGGCCATGGTTGGGCATCTCCCATATCACAAATAATAGTTGTCAAACTGCGGGACGTCACGATTTGCGATGGACGCAGTTCTGGCCACATTTGCGGAGGTGGAGGCTCTACGGTGCCTCACTTTGTAACAAAACCACCCCACAACATCAGTAAACTCACAGCACTTAGTCCCACAGCGCCTCACCTATGTAACAAAACACCCCACAAAATAGTTAATTCGCAGCACTTAGTCCTCTCCTACCCCTGTGTCTCTCTTCCCCTCCTACTCTCCTTACCCTGTGTCTCTCTTCCCCTCCTACTCTCCTTACCCTGTGTCTCTCTTCCCCTCCTCCTCTCCTTACCCTGTGTCTCTCTTCCCCTCCTACTCTCCTTACCCTGTGTCTCACTTCCCCTCCTCCTCTCCCTCCCCTGTGTCTCTCTTGCCCCCCCTACTCTCCTTACCCTGTGTCTCTCTTCCCCTCCTCCTCTCCCTCCCCTGTGTCACACTTACCCTCCTCCTCTCCTTCCCCTGTGTCTCACTTCCCCTCCTCCTCTCCTTCCCCTGTGTCTCTCTTCCCCTCCTACTCTCCTTACCCTGTGTCTCTCTTCCCCTCCTCCTCTCCTTACCCTGTGTCTCTCTTCCCCTCCTACTCTCCTTACCCTGTGTCTCACTTCCCCTCCTCCTCTCCCTCCCCTGTGTCTTTCTTCCCCTCCTACTCTCCTTACCCTGTGTCTCTCTTCCCCTCCTCCTCTCCCTCCCCTGTGTCTCTCTTCCTCTCCTTCCCCTGTGTCTCACTTCCCCTCCTCCTCTCCTTCCCCTGTGTCTCACTTCCCCTCCTCCTCTCCTTCACCTGTGTCTCTCTTCCCCTCCTCCTCTCCTTCCCCTGTGTCTCACTTCCCCTCCTCCTCTCCTGACCCTGTGTCTCTATTCCCCTCCTCCTCTCCTTACCCTGTCTCTCTTCCCCTCCTCCTCTCTTTCCCCTGTGTCTCTCTTCCCCTACTTCTCTCCTTACTCTGTGTCTCACTTCCCCTCTTCCTCTCCTTCCCCTGTGTCTCACTTCCCCTCTTCCTCTCCTTCCCCTGTGTGTCTCTTCCCCTCCTCCTCTCCTTACCCTGTGTCTCTCTTCCCCTCCTCCTCTCCCTCCCCTGTGTCTCACTTCCCCTCCTCTTCTCCTTCCCCTGTGTCTCTCTTCCCCTCCTCCTCTCCCTCCCCAGTGTCTCTCTTCCCCTACTCCTCTCCCTCATTGCCTGCGAGCCAACATTATGGTCCATGGGACTTAAATAATAAAATACCCGTGGTCCCAAAACAACGCACTAACCCCCTGAACCGCGCAAACACAAAAACACACTGATAAACACAATAATAATAAAAAAGAGCACGGATGGACGGCCAGGACGTCTGGAAGTGAGGTTACACGCAAATTTAATTCCAAATTCCCCAGTTTCGGCACTCGAAAATCGGCACTCAAAAATGGCGGCCGGAAAAAATGACCCCTATAGGACACTATTTAACCCATGTAATAACACTATAAGTGCCATGAGGGTCATCCAGGACCCCCATGACACAAAGTGTAAGCACTACAATATTAACCCTAACTATTTAACCCCATCTAAGCCTATTTAACACGGTCTCATGTGGGTCTATATAGCCCCTCCTAAGCCTCTATTTAACCCCAGTAGTCCCATAAGGTTATATAAAAACCCTTATGGGGCTGTTAGAACCCTAACATTAACCACATAAGTGCCATGACGGTCCTCAAGGACCCTCATGACACTAAGTACAAACACTACACTGCACTATACCCCCCCAAATAAACCATTAAATCTAAACTCACCCCCCCTCTACACCAACCTTTCAACACCTATACTACCTACACTACCTACCTACCCCCTAATAACCCCCCACCCCACTAATTACAGAAAATAATAAATCTACATTACAGAAAATAAAAAGACCTAGGTCACAGAAAATAAAAAGACCTAGGTCACAAAAAATAAAAAATCAACATTACAGAAAATTACAAAACCTACATCACAAACCCCCCCCATACAGAATTTTTTTTTAAATTACACACCTGAAAAGGAAATACATACAAAATATATACATTACGTTACATTACAATACAAATCAAATAAAATACAATACCCCCTATCTAAAATACATGAAATCCTATCTAACATACATACTGTAATTGACTGAAGACATCTGCGCCTTCTGATTGGCTGTAATTTGATTGACAATGACAACAGCCAATCAGAAGGCGCAGATGCCTTCGGCCAATCACACTGTGGGGATTCATCCCATTGTGATTAGCTGAAGGCAATATAGCCTACTGATTGGTTTAAAAAAACATTGACAGGTGCATTAGCCAATCAGAATGGGATATGGGGGTGTATCCCATTCTGATTGGCTTACACCTTGGCGCCTTCTGATTGTCTGAAATTTGATTGACAGCGTTTTAAGCCAATCAGAAGGCGCCATTGCCAATTTTCTTCCAGAAAAGGCTCTAGGAGACCTCCATTAGTTTTTTTTTGAGAGCGCAGATTCTTACAGGGCCCACCCGGGGCAGAAGAGGAGGAGCACAGTGACATCATGTCAAGGTAAGTTCAATGTATATTATGTTTGTTTTATTTTATTTTCTGTGTGTGTATTTAGTACTAATCTAATGTTTATTTTTAACAGGGGCCGAGCCGGAGAAGAAAATAAGAAGGATGGGGAGGACTTGCTGGAAAGGCGAGTAGAATATTTAGAATGTTTATTTATTGTATGTAATGTGTTAAACTAATTTGCTTTTATTTTTTTTTCCGATCTGAAGGGACATCTGCAAAGGTAAGTGGTCTTAATTATTTTATTTTAGGTTAGAATTAGAGTTTGTATATGGAGATAAGATTTATTGTATGTTAAATAGGGGGAGTGTATTTTAGATAGTGGGGTATGTGTGTATGTTAGATAGGATTTATTGTATTTTAGATAGTGGGGTATGTTAGATAGGATTTAATGTATTTTAGATAGTGGGGTATGTATGTGTGTATTTTACATAGGATTTAATGTATTTTAGATAGGTGGTATTGCATTTGATTTCTATTGTATTGTAATGTATATATTTTGTATGTATTTCCTTTTCAGGTGTGTAATTTCTTTAATTGTCTGTAGTGTGGGGGTGTAATTTAGGTTTTTTTATTCTCTGTAATGTCGATTTTTTATTTTCTGTGACTTAGGCTTTTTTATTTTCTGTGACAGGTTTTATTATTTTCCATAATTAGTAGGGTGGGGGGTTTATTAGCGGGTAGGTAGGTAGTGTAGATGTTACTAGGTTAGTGTAGAAGGGGTTAGTTTAGATTTAATGGTTTATTGGGGGTTATAGTGCAGCGTAGTGTTTGTACTTAGTGTCATGATGGTCCTGGAGAACCCTCATAGCACTTATGGGGTAATTTTAGGCTTCTAACTGTCCCATGAAGGTCTTTAGATACCCTTATGGGACGAATGGGGTTAAATAGAGACTTATGAGCGTCTGTAAAGACACCTATAAGAGACCGGGTTAAAATGGTGTAGTGCTTACACTTTGTGTCATGAGGGTCCTGGATGAACCTCATGGCACTTATAGTGTTATTACATGGGTTCATTAGTGTGCTATAGGGGTCTGTATAGTTGAGGCACCCAGTACAATCACATTGTGTGACAAACAGCATTGCAACACTTTTTTATTTCCCCGTCATTTTTGAGGGCAAGTCGCTAGTAGTAATATAATTCTCATGCCTTTATCAAAGCTGGCAATGGAATGTTTGATAAGCTGCATGCTGGTCCTTAGCCAAGGGAACAAGTATTTGAAGCTCTACTCTATAGAGTTTAGAGCTCTCGTCTTGGAATACCATTGGCCTGATACAGTCTTGGTCACTGGTTTCTTACAGGGTTTGTAGCATCACCATCAATGAACTGACGTACAGATACATACCATCATATATGCTCCACCTTTGTATGAACTTTAATCACCAACATAGAGAAAGCAACTGAATGGACGATGATTATACTAAGATGTACGATCTAGTGCACCTTGGAACCCTGAGTAGAATGACTGACCCTCTTCCAGACACAACTGTCTGTGCCTGCATTTTCAGTACCTACTACTTCCCTCTTCCATGGTCAGTCTATAGGTGAAGAACTTATGTAGGTAGATCATCTTCAGAGGGAAACTTATGTAGGTCGATCATCTTCAGACGGAGGTCTCTGTCGCAACTATGGACAGAGACTACTTAGCCAAATTTAAATACTAAAGCAAGAGCGCTTAGAGGACAGAAGGGAGAATCTCCTAATCCATCCACAATTTCCCACTACAGAACAAGGCCCTGTACACGTGATGTAGCTAGGCCACTCGGTGTGTATTCAAGCCGTTGTAGACTCCAATGCTGAATGTTGGCTAGCACTGCATCCTAAAATGAAACTTTTGCCATTGCTGCCATTCATATTAAACCACTAGGATCTGGCATCACAGGTCCAGAGATGGAAACTATAAGCATAGGAGCTGGTTATACAAGAGAGGATCTAGTTAGAAGTCCTACCATCATTTTTTGGCATTATGGCTCTACCATGGCTCTGCTAAACAGTATCAGCTGGACAACAGGGAGATAACTTTCTGCAATCTTACATCGCAAGCCAACTATATAATTAAATGATGCCATCTGCTGATAAAAAATTGAAACCATCCGAAATGAACTCTCCTCCCAGAGTGGCCCTAACTCGCCCCCCCCTCCCCAATGCCTTAGATTGTACGTTTGCGAGTTTTCAATCAAAGTGTTGGTGCCATGGAAACCAGCAGTATGTACACTTGATTTTCAGCTCAAAAACAGGGACCTCCATTCCTTGTAACATGTTAAGTTTTTGCCATGTACTTACCCCCTGTATAGCGATACTGAATATGTTGGCGTATTACTAATAAAGATAATAATAATAATCCCTGAAGACACAATTAAATATCCATAAGTCCTACCATGAATTCCTGGACGAGTTCAATTAAAGGTAATGTGAAACTCTCCCAGTTCTTCGGCCCTATGACTGGGTCACTGAGATGCCCCCAAATACTAACCGCTACACGTTTTCAGCAGGTTGGAGTTTTCGCAGGCAAATAACCTCATCAGAAACCCGCTTCCAGCACTTGTGATGGGCGCTGCCATGATGTCTTTTGGTCTCTGCAGCGCTCAAGCTCTCTACCAACACTTTGTGAATACAGTATTATGTTGTATATGTTGAACAAAGCAGTGATTGTACAACAGTATATGGATCTAATTGTCTGGTCCAGTTTAACACAAGTATGCAAATTCCTACTACAGCTCTGGGAATATCACCTGTATTCCCAAAACAGGAAGTGTCTGCTCCATCAGTCAACGGTATCTCTCTGGGATACATAGTAGTATAAGATAGACCCATCAAAAGGTTCACCTCGTGGGTGGATATAAATGTTTGTTGGGTACGCCATTACTGTTGCTATATTTGTAGCCTTTCTCATCTAACAGTACCCATCACTGCCACCACATCCTAAGGAGCAGCCATCTCAAGCCTTGGAAGTGTTTCAAAAACTCAAGATGGTCTTTTCATCAGCATTCCTGGCTCATCCCGGTATCACCAAGGCATTCATTATGGAAGTAGACACTTCAGGTGGTGGAGGCTGTGGTTTCACAGAGGCCAGGTTATCAGCCTTAGAGATGTGCCTACTTCTAGAGAAGGTCACACTTGCAGAGGTGAGTTAGGATGTGGCTGACAAGGAACTTTTAGGCATCACATTAGCCTTTAAAGGGTGTTGGATTTTGCTACAAGCAGCCCTGACAGACAAAGAAAACCCTCATATATCTAGAGAAAACTCATACACATATATACACACAGAACACTACACAGCACTCCTATATATACACCACATTACACTATACTCAACACTCGTACATATAAACACTACACAATACTCCTATATATATACACCACATTACACTATACTCAACACTCGTACATATAAACACTACACAATACTCATATATATACACCACATTACACTATACTCAACACTCGTACATATAAACACTACACAGTACTCCTATATATATACACCACATTACACTATACTCAACACTCGTACATATAAACACTACACAATACTCATATATATACACCACATTACACTATACTCAACACTCGTACATATAAACACCACACAGCACTCATATATATATACACCACATTACACTATACTCAACACTCGTACATATAAACACTACACAGCACTCCTATATATACACCACATTACACTATACTCAACACTCGTACATATAAACACTACACAGCACTCCTATATATACACCACATTACACTATACTCAACACTCGTACATATAAACACTACACAGCACTCATATATATACACCACATTACACTATACTCAACACTCGTACATATAAACACTACACAGCACTCCTATATATACACCACATTACACTATACTCAACACTCGAACATATAAACACTACACAGTACTCCTATATACACACCACATTACATTATACTCAACACTCGTACATATAAACACTACACAGCACTCCTATATATACACCACATTACACTATACTCAACACTCGTACATATAAACACTACACAGTACTCATATATACACACCACATTACTTTATACTCAACACTCGTACATATAAACACTACACAGTACTCCTATATATACACCACATTACACTATACTCAATACTCGTACATATAAACACTACACAGTACTCATATATATATACACCACATTACACTATACTCAACACTCGTACATATAAACACTACACAGCACTCCTATATATACACCACATTACACTATACTGAACACTCGTACATATAAACACTACACAGCACTCCTATATATACACCACATTACACTATACTCAACACTCGTACATATAAACACTACACAGCACTCCTATATATACACCGCATTACACTATACTCAACACTCGTACATATAAACACTACACAGCACTCCTATATATATATACACCACATTACACTATA
The DNA here is from genome assembly GCA_027410445.1 of Discoglossus pictus. NCBI lineage: Eukaryota > Metazoa > Chordata > Amphibia > Anura > Alytidae > Discoglossus > Discoglossus pictus. Next base: position 449,860,876 of record CM050166.1, on the reverse strand, counting down.
CTCAACACTCGTACATATAAACACTACACAGTCCTCCTATATCTACACCACATTACACTATACTCAACACTCGTACATATAAACACTACACAGCACTCATATATATACACCACATTACACTATACTCAACACTCGTACATATAAACACTACACAGCACTCATATATACACCACATTACACTATACTCAACACTCGTACATATAAACACTACACAGCACTCCTATATGTACACCACATTACACTATACTCAACACTCGTACATATAAACACTACACAGCACTCATATATATACACCACATTACACTATACTCAACACTCGTACATATAAACACTACACAGTACTCATATATATACACCTCATTACACTATACTCAACACTCGTACATATAAACACTACACAGCACTCCTATATATACACCACATTACACTATACTGAACACTCGTACATATAAACACTACACAGCACTCATATATATACACCACATTACACTATACTCAACACTCGTACATATAAACACTACACAGCACTCCTATATATACACCACATTACACTATACTCAACACTCGAACATATAAACACTACACAGTACTCATATATACACACCACATTACATTATACTCAACACTCGTACATATAAACACTACACAGTACTCATATATATACACCACATTACACTATACTCAACACTCGTACATATAAACACTACACAGCACTCCTATATATGCACCACATTACACTATACTGAACACTCGTACATATAAACACTACACAGCACTCATATATATACACACCACATTACACTATACTCAACACTCGTACATATAAACACTACACAGCACTCCTATATATACACCACATTACACTATACTCAACACTCGTACATATAAACACTACACAATACTCATATATATATATACACCGCATTACACTATACTCAACACTCGTACATATAAACACTACACAGCACTCCTATATATATATACACCACATTACACTATACTCAACACTCGTACATATAAACACTACACAGTACTCCTATATCTACACCACATTACACTATACTCAACACTCGTACATATAAACACTACACAGCACTCATATATATACACCACATTACACTATACTTAACACTCGTACATATAAACACTACACAGCACTCCTATATATACACCACATTACACTATACTCAACACTCGTACATATAAACACTACACAATACACATATATATACATCGAATTACACTATACTCAACACTCGTACATATAAACACTACACAATACACATATATATACACCGCATTACACTATACTCAACACTCGTACATATAAACACTACACAGTACTCATATATATACACCACATTACATTATACTCAACACTCGTACATATAAACACTACACAATACACATATATATACATCGAATTACACTATACTCAACACTCGTACATATAAACACTACACAATACACATATATATACACCGCATTACACTATACTCAACACTCGTACATATAAACACTACACAATACACATATATATACATCGAATTACACTATACTCAACACTCGTACATATAAACACTACACAATACACATATATATACACCGCATTACACTATACTCAACACTCGTACATATAAACACTACACAGTACTCATATATATACACCACATTACACTATACTGAACACTCGTACATATAAACACTACACAGCACTCCTATATATACACCACTTTACACTATACTCAACACTCGTACATATAAACACTACACAATACACATATATATACACCGAATTACACTATACTCAACACTCGTACATATAAACACTACACTGTACTCATATATATACACCACATTACACTATACTCAACACTCGTACATATAAACACTACACAGCACTCATATATATACACCACATTACACTATACTCCACACTCGTACATATAAACACTACACAGCACTCCTATATATACACCACATTACACTATACTCAACACTCGTACATATAAACACTACACAGCACTCATATATATACACCACATTACACTATACTCAACACTCGTACATATAAACACTACACAATACACATATATATACATCGAATTACACTATACTCAACACTCGTACATATAAACACTACACAGCACTCCTATATATACACCGCATTACACTATACTCAACACTCGTACATATAAACACTACACAGTACTCATATATATACACCACATTACACTATACTGAACACTCGTACATATAAACACTACACAGCACTCCTATATATACACCACATTACACTATACTGAACACTCGTACATATAAACACTACACAGCACTCCTATATATACACCACTTTACACTATACTCAACACTCGTACATATAAACACTACACAATACACATATATATACACCGAATTACACTATACTCAACACTCGTACATATAAACACTACACTGTACTCATATATATACACCACATTACACTATACTCAACACTCGTACATATAAACACTACACAGCACTCATATATATACACCACATTACACTATACTCAACACTCGTACATATAAACACTACACAGCACTCATATATATACACCACATTACACTATACTCCACACTCGTACATATAAACACTACACAGCACTCATATATATACACCGAATTACACTATACTCAACACTCGTACATATAAACACTACACAGCACTCCTATATATACACCACATTACACTATACTCAACACTCGTACATATAAACACTACACAGTACTCATATATATATATACACACCGCATTACACTATACTCAACACTCGTACATATAAACAATACACAGTACTCATATATACACACCACATTAGACTATACTTAACAGTCGTACATATAAACACTACACCGCACTCATATATATATATACACCTCATTACACTATACTCAACACTCGTACATATAAACACTACACAGTACTCATATATATATATATATACACCACATTACACTATACTCAACACTCGTACATATAAACACTACACAGCACTCATATATATATATACACCTCATTACACTATACTCAACACTCGTACATATAAACACTACACAGTACTCATATATATACACCGCATTACACTATACTCAACACTCGTACATATAAACACTACACAGCACTCATATATATACACCGCATTACACAATACTCAACACTCGTACATATAAACACTACACAGCACTCCTATATATACACCACATTACACTATACTCAACACTCGTACATATAAACACTACACAGTACTCATATATATATACACCACACTACACTATACACAACACTCGTACATATAAACACTACACAGCACTCATATATATACACCTCATTACACTATACTCAACACTCGTACATATAAACACTACACAGCACTCATATATATATATACACCACATTACACTATACTCAACACTCGTACATATAAACACTACACAGTACTCATATATATATATACACCACACTACACTATACACAACACTCGTACATATAAACACTACACAGCACTCATATATATACACCACACTACACTATACACAACACTCGTACATATAAACACTACACAGCACTCCTATATATACACCTCATTACACTATACTCAACACTCGTACATATAAACACTACACAGAACTCATATACATATACACCACATTACACTATACTCAACACTCGTACATATAAACACTACACAGTACTCATATATATATACACCACACTACACTATACACAACACTCGTACATATAAACACTACACAGCACTCCTATATATACACCTCATTACACTATACTCAACACTCGTACATATAAACACTACACAGCACTCATATATATATATACACCACATTACACTATACTCAACACTCGTACATATAAACACTACACAGTACTCATATATATATACACCACACTACACTATACACAACACTCGTACATATAAACACTACACAGTACTCATATATATACACCGCATTACACTATACTCAACACTCGTACATATAAACACTACACTGTACTCAGATATATACACCACATTACACTATACTCAACACTCGTACATATAAACACTACACAGTCCTCCTATATGTACACCACATTACACTATACTCAACACTCGCACATATAAACACTACACAGTACTTATATATATACACTGCATTACACAATACTCAACACTCGTACATATAAACACTACACAGTACTCATATATATACACTGCATTACACAATACTCAACACTCGTACATATAAACACTACACAGCCATCATATATATACACCGCATTACACTATACTCAACACTCGTACATATAAACACTACACAGTACTCATATATATACACCACATTACACTATACTAAACACTCGTACATATAAACACTACACAGCACTCATATATATATATACACCGCATTACACTATACTCAACACTCGTACATATAAACACTACACAGTACTCATATATATACACCACATTACACTATACTCAACACTCGTACATATAAACACTACACAATACTCATATATATACACCACATTACACTATACTCAACACTCGTACATATAAACACTACACAGTACTCATATATATACACCGCATTACACTATACTCAACACTCGTACATATAAACACTACACAGTACTCATATATATACACCACATTACACTATACTCAACACTCGTACATATAAACACTACACAGCACTCATATATATACACCACATTACACTATACTCAACACTCGTACATATAAACACTACACAGCCATCATATATATACACCGCATTACACTATACTCAACACTCGTACATATAAACACTACACAGCACTCATATATATACACCGCATTACACAATACTCAACACTCGTACATATAAACACTACACAGCACTCCTATATATACACCACATTACACTATACTCAACACTCGTACATATAAACACTACACAGTACTCATATATATATACACCACACTACACTATACACAACACTCGTACATATAAACACTACACAGCACTCATATATATACACCTCATTACACTATACTCAACACTCGTACATATAAACACTACACAGCACTCATATATATATATACACCACATTACACTATACTCAACACTCGTACATATAAACACTACACAGTACTCATATATATATATACACCACACTACACTATACACAACACTCGTACATATAAACACTACACAGCACTCATATATATACACCACACTACACTATACACAACACTCGTACATATAAACACTACACAGCACTCCTATATATACACCTCATTACACTATACTCAACACTCGTACATATAAACACTACACAGAACTCATATACATATACACCACATTACACTATACTCAACACTCGTACATATAAACACTACACAGTACTCATATATATATACACCACACTACACTATACACAACACTCGTACATATAAACACTACACAGCACTCCTATATATACACCTCATTACACTATACTCAACACTCGTACATATAAACACTACACAGCACTCATATATATATATACACCACATTACACTATACTCAACACTCGTACATATAAACACTACACAGTACTCATATATATATACACCACACTACACTATACACAACACTCGTACATATAAACACTACACAGTACTCATATATATACACCGCATTACACTATACTCAACACTCGTACATATAAACACTACACTGTACTCAGATATATACACCACATTACACTATACTCAACACTCGTACATATAAACACTACACAGTCCTCCTATATGTACACCACATTACACTATACTCAACACTCGCACATATAAACACTACACAGTACTTATATATATACACTGCATTACACAATACTCAACACTCGTACATATAAACACTACACAGTACTCATATATATACACTGCATTACACAATACTCAACACTCGTACATATAAACACTACACAGCCATCATATATATACACCGCATTACACTATACTCAACACTCGTACATATAAACACTACACAGTACTCATATATATACACCACATTACACTATACTAAACACTCGTACATATAAACACTACACAGCACTCATATATATATATACACCGCATTACACTATACTCAACACTCGTACATATAAACACTACACAGTACTCATATATATACACCACATTACACTATACTCAACACTCGTACATATAAACACTACACAATACTCATATATATACACCACATTACACTATACTCAACACTCGTACATATAAACACTACACAGTACTCATATATATACACCGCATTACACTATACTCAACACTCGTACATATAAACACTACACAGTACTCATATATATACACCACATTACACTATACTCAACACTCGTACATATAAACACTACACAGCACTCATATATATACACCACATTACACTATACTCAACACTCGTACATATAAACACTACACAGCCATCATATATATACACCGCATTACACTATACTCAACACTCGTACATATAAACACTACACAGCACTCATATATATATATATATATATATATATATATACTAGCGACTTGCCCGTCAAAAAATGACGGCAATGTGATGTATATGTTTGTCAAGTTGTTTAGTTATTAACATATATTTTTGACACTTGTAAGTATTTTAATATGAACGTGTATTTTTGTAAAATGTTGATGTAATGGTTTTTTAAAATGTAATTTGTATCTGAAGAATTGTTAACTTTAATATACATTGAATGAATAGGAAAGCAAAAAGTAAAAAGCCTTCTTGAAACGTTGCGAATTTTAACATGAAGTTTAAAATATATGTAAGCAATAACCTTCAAAGTATATATTTTGAAACTTGAACTTTATTTTTTATGTAAGTTTAGAAGTTAAGAAAACATTGATATAATTTTGAACATTATAAACAGGAACATAGTGAATACATTTTGTAACCTAATTTTTTATTAAAAGTATTAACATTTGAATGTAAAAACAATTGACCTTTAAATTAATCAGTATTAACATGCAATTTCTATCACAATAATTGTTAACTTGAATATACATTGAATGTAGAGGAAGGCATACAGTAAAACTCTCCTTAAAACGTATGTAATTACAGTAATTCATTACTGAGCACATAAACTGGCGATAAACATTAATGTAGATAGTAATCTTAAGATAACAGACAATATTTACATTGTGACTTAAAAGGTGCTTGACCTCTTAACATCCACTTTGTAATCTGTTGAATGAAATAACTTGAAAATATATTTTTTAAACTTGTAACATTAGAAACATTAACATAGTGACTTAACATTTTAACATCATTTTTACTAACAATGCAAGGCAAGTATTTTGTGAGGCGAATCTTTCATAAACAGTACTTTCATTAATTATGACTGAATTAAACAACCAATTGTTATGTATTTTGGAATGCTTTTAAAAAATGTTGGCATCTTTAATTTGTATCCTGCAAAGTTATAGTACTTCATAGTAGACAATGTTTTTAGTAAAAATACGTCCATCTTCTAATAAATCACCTTGACTTTCATTGTTTTCAATGTAAACTTTAATAGCCTGTGGATTTTTGCACCGTGACAACGCAACGTACAATTGACCATGTGCAAAAACTGGTTCTTCCAAGTAAATACCCACAGATTTGAAAGTTTGACCTTGTGATTTATTAATGGTCATGGCAAATGCCATAATAATGGGAAATTGTCTTCTTTGAAGTATAAAAGGGAGACTACTTTCACTTGGTGCTAAATCTATTCTTGGTATGAAAACTCTCTCTCCTTTATGGGTCCCAGTTAAAATTTCAGCATCTATAAAATGGTCCTTTAATTGTTGAACAATTAATCTTGTGCCATTGCATAGGCCTTTTTTGGGGTTCATATTTCGCAGTAACATGATAATTGCACCTTTCTTTAGCTGCAAAATATGTGGTGGCATTCCAGAAGGAGTTAAAGAGTTAATGAATTCAGTTGAAAAGTTTGCCTGACTTTCATTGTCATCAGCAAGTACAGAATCAGCACTGTGATAATTTCTTTGTGGTGCATTAATTTTTTTTAATATTTCATTATTGAGTATTAATGCATCTTTATTTTTACACGTCAGTATAACTTGGTTGGCAAGCTCAGAATATTCTTCGTTATTTATGCTCCCTTCAAATATAGCCGATATAATATCTTGTTGACAAATCATATGAGGTGGGATCTCTACAGTGTCGTCAGGTAAATTTAGTATTTTTTCTGTTCTTCCTTCTCCAATTTTAATAAGCCAATCATTGAAATCAGTTTTGCCTTCTGATCTCATATTTTGTTGCAGTTGAAGATGGGTAAAATGTTTCCATACTGTACTTGACTTTATACATGTTTCAATAATGTCTGTTCGATTTCCATGTACAACGACAGGTAATGTTTGTCTAAAATCGCCACCCAACAAAATTACCTTTCCACCAAATGGAAAAATATTATCCATGACTTCACGAAGCAAACGGTCAATACATTGGAGGGCATAGCATGACATCATTGTGGCCTCATCTATTATAATTAATTTACATTTCTTCAATTTCTTTGCTTGTAAGGATGTCATGCGAATATCTGACACTGAATTTTCCAAAATAGGCACTGGCAGTTTAAATCCACTATGAACAGTTCTTCCACCTTCTAATAAAAGTGCAGCAATTCCAGTAGCCATTGCTATTTGTCCTTGTGCTCGTACTGAACTCATTAATAAATTGTACAAATATGTTTTCCCTGATCCGCCAGGTCCATCAAGATAGAAATAACGCTCTGTCACCATGTCATCATCTATAGCATTTTTAATGGCATGAAATGCTTGCAATTGTAGTGTATTTAAAGTTGCAAGTCTTTCTTCTGTTCTTTCTGCTTGTAGTTGAATGTCATAGTCTTCAAAGTTAATGTCATCTATTAGACCTGGATCAGGCAAATTAAAACTTGCACAACTTAATCCATGAGTTAAAAAGACTTCTTGAATTTCCATTAAGGCTTTTAAGTGTGCAATGGGTTCATTGTATCGTCGGATAAAGTCTTCAGCCATATTACTTTTAAAAGTCTCCCACAAAGCTAATGCATTTGGAGCATTTGAGAAGATACAAATGAAAGCAAATTGTTCTCTCATCTGTCGTGGCATTTGACATTGTGCTGCTTCTTCTAAACATCTTTCCCACTCTGTATCATCAGCGAGTAAGTTTCTATTTCTTGCAGCTAAATGGAAGGATTCATATACAATGTCATTAACAGTTCTTAATTGTTCAAAACTTTGTGCTCCTGGAACATTTAAAAGTAATATCCGTAAGCAAAATCGTTCAACATCTCTTGGACTGACTGTGTAAATTCGTGGAATTATTTTATTGCCTCTGGTTTTTCTTGCTCTCCATAATCCATTCACAAAAACATAGTGATATGGAATTTCAATATATAAGTATTGTGTTGCTTGAGCATCAGTGGAATTTAATGCAAACCATGCAGTTAGTGTAGTGTGACGATCTTCACTTTGGGCCAATGCATTCATTTCATTTCCAGCATGGAAATAGACTAAATGTGGTTTTGGCAAATGTACTGCTAACCTATATACTGCATGTGATCTATCATGCATTTCAAATTTTAAAAGCCGCCACATAGCTTCTGGCGCACTGACATAGCGAGCATCTACATGAGATGCAAGTTCATCATGTACTAACTCACTACTTTCAGGGTTGTCTGCACTTTTGACGACTACAGTAGCTGCATCGTAACCTTTGTAAATATATTTGTAGACATATTTAATGGATTTGATGGAAGTGCAGGCTTCTACGTTGATGTGGGCGTTGTACTTCATGAGTAAATGTGGATTGTAGGGTACTACATATCTATTGTCCACTTTTTTTCCACGAATAATGGCACTATCTCCTTCTCTTCTTTTATAAAGTGGATATCCATCACAATTTGCATATGTTTTGTCTCTATAATCTTTTGGAAAATCTTTTGAACATTGATTATTTTCCATACATGGTGATTGTGGATTAAGGTCTCCACAGGGTCCATGAATCATGCGATGAGTAACAATCTCATATAGTCTACCATATAGTTCTGGATCTGGTAGTTCAGCAACAATGACTGCATCCACTTTGTCCGAAGTATCTAATTTATCTTTCTCTTGAAGTATTATGAGAAGATGTGCATGTGGAAGGCCTCTTTTTTGAAATTCAATGGTATATACATAAGCAAGACATTTGCCAAATAACTGATTTATAGTGAAGTCACGTATTAATTCATTTAATTTTATCTTAAAAACTCTGGCTACTAAATCTGGTCGATCTGAAGCACTTTGTCCAAGAAGTAGATTTTGATTAATTTCTGGCCATTGTGGATTACATGTAAATGTCACAAATAAATCTGGTTTTCCAAATTTTGTCACAATAGCCATAGCATCATTGTATCTTTCTCTCATATTTCGAGGAGATCCTTGAAAGGAAGATGGTAAAATGATGGCTTTGCCAGCTGTCATGTCTCTGCTTGTAGCCACGTCAGCAACATAGTCCATGAGTCCACAATATTGTTCTACACGTAGTTTATCTTGTTGATATTTTATAAAGTTTAAATTATTTGCCTCAACTTGCAAATATGAATCAATAATCCATTGTTGTGTTAGTTTCCCACCACATAAAATTGGATTAAATTGATCTCTAATGGCAATTTGAGCAACTTTAAATTCAAGCATAGAAACATTATTTCGGATTCTGGCTTTAGCATTTGGGTAACTGGGAAGGGTTAATTTTGGTTGCCAACCTGCTTCTCCGTGTGGGAAAAAGATGGGATATGTCATTGGATCTAAATTTGGACTTAAGATATTAATATTAATAAATGGTTGGTCCTCATTTCTGGGATATACTCTAATGTCTCTTTGAAATGGTGGTTCTCCTTCATCATTCTGAAAGACCATTGCAACCTCATTTGATGTTGGCAAGTTATAACGACGTTTATCAGTATGTCTGTCTCTTTTAAGCACCATATTAACCTTTGGCATGGGTAATTGATGTCTTTGTGCATGAAGTAGTTGTTCATTTTCTACTTCTGCCAATTTTTTGTAAGCTTTACTGTAGGGATTGTTGTCCATAATGTTATTTAGCTCTATGAAAACACTGGGTAAGCATTTTTTATTTTCTTCCATCTGCATACGTTGGTCAACAGCTTCCATTGTATCTAGGACATATAGTTGAGCGAATTTTCTTTGCTCTCCTTCCTCTGGATGTAAATGTGAAGTCCGATGATAAATTTGTCCTTGGACTTTAAAACAGTAAGGACCATGTCCTGGTACATTAGCAGCCAATGTTGCCCCCATAGATGCAAATGATATGGCACTATTGTAGGATCTTATGTTTGTCTTAAAATTTTTGTAATTTGGAAAAGTAGGTTCAGTCATAATATTTAGTAAATAGGTTGGAAATAGTTTCCTTTGTGGAAGTTTGAACTTTCCTTTTTGACAACAACTAATAAATTGTCCATCTCGGGGTCTCTCCTGTTTAAAATAATAAGCCTCACAAAATTGACATTGAGTAGTCAGGTCCCCACAACTATGAACCTCTACTGCTAAAGACTTCAGTAAAGGACAATTTGCAAAGCATATAGGATTTTGACTTTCATATTCATCAGATGAAAAGTCATGAAATGTTTCAACAACAGGTTCTAAATGTTTAGTTTTTTTTGTAGATTTTCTTGGTATATGTTGGACTTGTTTGGTTGAAATGTCCTGTAAGTTTTAGTAAGAGTTTGTAAATGCTTTGTTTTTGTAGTTGCTTTTTTTGGTCTGTCTTGACTGGTATGTTGTAAAATGTCATCTGATGTTTTAGGAACAGTTTGTAAATGCTTTATAATTGTTTTTTTTTTTTTGGTTGTATCTTTCATTTTTGCAGCTGATATTCTTTTATTTGCAAGTCTTTTGCGTTCTTTTTCTCTTCGAATTTCTTTCTCCTCCGGTGTCTGCTGGGCGGCCCATCTCTCTTGTCTTTCTCTAGTTTGACGTCTTTTCTTCTCTTCTTTGGTCTCGTTATCAGCCATATTAATCTGTAAAGGGAAAAAAATAAATGTAATTGTGTATATTTAAATTTGTAATTCCTGTTAAAGATTCTTGTGCACAATTGGTGAAATAAAAGGCAAATCATGAATGTATCATTTATATTTAGTTAAATTTATAATTCCTGTCCTCACTGGCTAAGAATTTGGCCAATGGAATACTGCTGTAAATAAGCATGTAACATATTTATTTAAAATAATGGTTTTATTTATGAAAAACGTTGTTTGTGGATAGATATTTACCACTGCAAAACTTCTTTGCTAAAAAAAAAAGTGATGTGGTTATTGAGCTATGTATTGCATAGTAGCAATTTAAATAAAATAAGGGAGATAGTAAATTAATTATTTTATTTTTCTGTTGACACGGATGCAACTGAAAGCAGTTTCTTTAGTTTTATACTTTAGTACTTATTATACTTTACCTTGGTTGAAGTGTGATTTAAATCCGAATGTTTGTTGGTCCTCGGTTCAAAATCGTTGTCCAATGGTGTGGTCCTCTGTTGGAAGTCCTCGTCCGATGGTGTGGTCCTGTGGCGATAGCCCTCGTCCGATATTGTGGTCCTGTGGCGATATCCCTCGTCCGATGTTGTGGTCCGTTGGTGAAAGTCCTCGTCCGATGGTCTGGTCCTGTGTTGAAATTCCTCGTCTGCTGGTCTTATCCTGTGTTGAAATTCCTCGTCTGCTGGTCTGGTCCGAGTCCTCGTCCGATGGTCCGGTCCTGTGGATAAAGTCCTCGTCCGATTGTCTTCACGCAGTATCTGTTGTAATATAAAATAGAAAATGTTGTTTGAGTGAAATGTCTTTTAAATAATTTAAAAATGTATTAATTTGACTGTATTGTATGAGTTATGGTTATTTTTTTCTATCTTTGTTTTTTTTTACTTTCTGTACAATCCGACAACTTTTGTTATTCTTATTGAAGGTTCTTAGTAAGGCTTGTGGGTTGTGATATATTAAATAAGATGTGTTTATGTTATTTTTTGTAGAATCCTGTTTTGTGCACACCACTTGTGGTATAGTTATTTAACCTTTATTGGGATGGTTATAGTTAGTGAAACATGAAATAATATAATTAATGTAGTTTGCTATGTGTTTGTGTTAGTTTTTGACAATCCTGTTTGGTGCGCAGCACTTGTGCAAAACTTATTTCTTCTTGATTGTACAGGTTAAAGGGTGTTAAACATTAAAGAAGAATGGTAATATAGTTTGCTATGAGTTTGTGTGATTTTTTGTACAATGCTATTAGGTGCACAACACTTTTGTTATTCTTATTTTTGCTTCTTTGTAAGGCTTATAGGTTGTTAAACATTGAATAATAAATTCTGTTTTGTGTGTAGCAGTTTGTGTGTCATTCAATTGCGATTTGGCTAATTGAATCGTGCCCTAAATAAGCACATAGCATATTTTGTTAAATAATTTTGTAGTCATTGAAAAACTTTATTTTTGATATCTTTTTAGTAACTAAAAACTTATTTTAAAGAAATTGTTATGTTGTTATTTAGAGCCCTATTCAATTGGGCAAATTGCAATTGAATGAGGGCCTTTGTGTGTACCATATGTTGCATAGTTTGCCCCTCATTGAATTGCATATTTTACAATGTAATAGTACTCTAAGGCTGTAATTGAATTGCAATGTAGAAATTTGAATAGGGTTGTAAATAAGCACATTACATATATTTGTTAAAATAGAATAAGGTCCTAAAAGTTCTTATTTATAGCCATATTTAATTGTCCAAAATAGCAATTGAATGAGGGCCTTTGGTTACTGCATTTGTTATATTGTGAGCTCCTCATTCAATTGTGTTTTGGCCAATGGAATAGAGCTCAATATCATCACAGAGCATATGTTTGTAGGGAATTTTGTATTTAGTGAACTTGTATCCAAAAGGAACGTGTTCACAAAAGAAAAATTTCCTTTAAAAAATATGCTCTGTGCTTATATAGAGCCCTATTGAAATGGGCAAATCACATTTGAGTGAGGCCCTTGGCCATTAAAGATATATAGGTCCTCATTGAATTGCAATTTTGCCAATTGAAGAGGGCTCTATATAATCACATAACATATTTATTGAGCAAAGTTTTTAGTTATTGAAAACCTTGATTGTGGTTAGAAATTCAGTAACTAAAAAGTTCTGTATAAAAAATATGTTATGTGCTTATATAGAGCCCTATTCAATTGAGGAAGTCGCAATTGAATAAGGCTCATGGTTATTTCTTGTTTATACTTAATACTTTACCTTGCTTGAAGTTTTGAATGACAGACGGTCCCCTCCTGCCAATCTTAATCCGCCGGTCTTCTTGTAGTGTCTGTTTGAAAAAGAAAGTGAAATAGTTATTTGTATATTTATAATTTTTCATCTAGCAAAGCATGGCCTTTTGAGCATGTAATGTCTTGTTGTATCTTACCTCTTCTTCTTTGTTGGTGTTCTTTAAAAGGGATTGTGCTTCACAGTGCACGGTGCAAATTGTTGAGAGACGCTGTTGATGCAGAGTCTGTTTGAATATTCAAAGAAATAAAATGATTGAGCTTTATATGATCTATTGAATTGCAGTAAAGGAATGTAATTTAAATATAGTTGTGTAATTTTTTTCAATTAACCTTATTTTTTGTTGGGGGCTACACACATATGTCACATACATGAAGCACATTCCATAGTTTAATGTAATTATTTTGTGTACGTGTGACATATCAGTATACATGACTCATATTTAAATGGTTAAATTAACCTTATATTTTTATTTTCCAACACACATAAATGTCTGTGTGTGAGATGTAACTATAGATGATACACATATATGTGCGTGTGACATATCAGTATACATGACATATAATGTCATTTAAATGTAGTTGTTTACTGATTTTGTTGTAAGCTAATTTTGTTGCATTGGCAATACACATAAATGTGCGTGTCACATGTCACTATACATTATACACATATATGTCCGTGTCACATGTCACTATGAAGGGGCAATACACAGAAATGTGCGTGTCACATGTCACTATACATTATAGACATATATGTGCGTGTCAGATGTCACTATACATTATACACATATATGTGCGTGTCACATGTCACTATACATTCTATACATATATGTGCGTGTCACATGTCACTATACATTATAGACATATATGTGCGTGTCAGATGTCACTATACATTATACACATATATGTGCGTGTCACATGTCACTATACATTATAGACATATATGTGCGTGTCGTCACTATACATAAACCTCTGTTTAATATTAAATTATGTTTTTTTGTTGTTTTGTTAAATGAACCGTATTTTTTTTGTGAGCCTATACACATAAATGTGCCATATATGTCACTACATAAATCCTAGTTTATTTTTTTATTTGTTTGACCTGTCCTGATAATAAAATGTAATATATTATAGCTTACCTGTCAGTTGTAATTTGCACAATGTAAAGTAGTAAATTAGTAAAGAATTGTCTTCTCAAGTAAAAGCAGCAGTTATCTCAGAAGTCACTCCGTTCATCACCTGAGGAGAAATGTATTTTTTTGTTTGAAATAGGCAGTATTTATAAACTTGTAGAAAGTTCTGGAAAGTGAGACCGTTAGAACGCAATACGCATGCGCTATTTGCGTTCCAGCTTACAATTTGCGTTCCATCCGCCATTTTCTGCGTATTACTGTTCAAAATGGTGTTTAATATGATTGTGATACGTTCCGCATAGTATGTGTTTCATTATTGCGAGTAAGTGTAGTGTAGTTACGTCTGAAGCCTCGTTTTCGTTTTGTTCGTCGGCCATTTTTTCTCTCGCTTAGCGATGGTATTAGTGTCTAAAGTGTTTTATTTTGATTTAAATGTAGGTGTAACTTGTTTTTTGAGGTGCTGGCTGGTTCCTCTTGCTGTAGGTAAGCTTTTTATGTGTTTGTTGTGTGTATTTCTTAAGTTTTAAATGTTTGTATGTCGGCGTGTTGCGTCCGATGTTTGCGAAGTCGTAATGTGTGGTAACGTGTCTCGTATGGTGTTTGCGTGTATAGCCTCGTTTTCGTTTTATTCGTCGGCCATTTTTTGTGTCGCTTAACAAACTATTTATTGTCTAAACTCTTTTATTTTGAGTGCAATTAAGTTGTAAGTTGCATTTTTGAGGTCCTGGGTGCTTCCTGTTTGTGTAGGTAAGGTTTTTATGTATGTGCTGTGTGTATGTATTGTGTTTGTAATTTTGTAATGTTCGCGAGTTGCGTCCGAGTGTTGCGAGGCCGTAATGTGTGTGAACGTGGGTCGTATGTTATTTGCGAGTGTCGTAATGTGTGTGAACGTGTGTCGTATGTTATTTGCGAGTGTCGTAATGTGTGTGAACGTGGGTCGTATGTTATTTGCGAGTGTCGTAATGTGTTGCGACGTAAACTTTTTTTTGCAAGGGTCGCAGTTGCTGCAACTGAAGACCTCGCTTTGCGAGGTCCTCAGGTGCTGGCATGGAGCGCCTGCGGCGCTCCAAGCCAGCAACTGAGGCCCTCGCTTCGCGAGGGTCCTCAGTTGCTGGCAAGGAGCGCCTGCGGCGCTCCATGCCAGCAACTGAGAACCTGGCACAGTGCCCTCGCTTCGCTACGCGAGCCCGCAGCGTTAGCAACAACTCGTACTCTCACAACTATATATGTGATATACACCTCATTACACTATACTGAAGACTCGTACATATAAACACTACACAGTACTCATATATATATATATATACACCTCATTACACTATACTGAACACTCGTACATATAAACACTACACAGTACTCATATATATATACACCTCATTACACTATACTCAACACTCGTACATATAAACACTACACAGTACTCATATATATATACACCACATTACACTATACTCAACACTCGTACATATAAACACTACACAGTACTCATATATATATACACCACATTACACTATACTCAACACTCGTACATATAAACACTACACAGTACTCAATCATTGCTCTTCCACCATTTTAATACAGACCCGGTTCTAAGTGTATGAAGGCTGGTGCCTTATCCGGCAATTCTCAGAAGGAATAAGTACATCATTCCCACATCTCCATGCAATTGATCCTTGCAGCTCAGTATTCGAATCCAATCAGTTTATAAGAGGGTTTTAATGTCGGATTGAAACCTTCCGCTCAGTTCCTATATATTTTCCCACCATGCGGATTCCCTGTGTTAAAACTGCACCATGAATCCAGTTCTGCTGGTCATCTGTGTATACCAAAAATCCAAGTGTTCGTATCCAGGTCCTTTTGGTGGCCACAACTGATCAAGGATGGGAAGCAATGTATTACCATGTGGTGTGGTATGCCAAAAATCAGCCTCGCTCCTACAGCTGCTTCCTGTCACTGATTTTCCATAGTCCAAAGGCATGGTTACTATCTGGGTACTCAGATTGATTTTGGTAAGCAATGGCACTTAGTGCCTCCAAACAAATAATCCAGTATTTCCAAAGTGGTGGACCTGTTCATGAGTATTCAAGAAGTATTCATGCTCCATGGAGTTCCTTCCAACACTGTGTCAGGACACTCCATTTGAGGCCAAGTGTTGAAGAGTCTTCTATAAGACCTTTGAATTCATCGGCATTTCTCGTTGGCCTCAGGAGGCTCAGTCAGATAATGATCAATACCTTTAGTACGATTCCTCCCAGAGTGGCCGGACTGTTTGTCCTTAGCAGAATTTATTTTAAATAACAGAACAGAATTCTACATGATGTCTGAATATATGAATACTGCCCCTCTAAACTATCACGCACCACCAATACCTCTTGGGTTCCAGTAGCAGACAAACAGGTGCAAGACATGTCCCTTATTTGGAATGAAATAACTGACTCACCCAAGCTGATTCAAAACAGACGAAGGCAGCAGATCTCCACAGTAGACATACACTGAGCTTCATGGTAGATGGCCGAAGGTAGCAGATCTCCACAGTAGACATATACTGAGCTTCATGGTAGATGGACGAAGGCAGCAGATCTCCACAGTAGACATACACTGAGCTTCATGGTAGATGGCCGAAGGTAGCAGATCTCCACAGTAGACATACACTGAGCTTCATGGTAGATGGCCGAACCGAAGGCAGCAGATCTCCACAGTAGACATACACTGAGCTTCATGGTAGATGGCTGAAGACAGCAGATCTTCACAGTAGACAAACACTGAGCTTCATGGTAGATGGCCGAAGACAGCAGATCTTCACAGTAGACATACACTGAGCTTCATGGTAGATGGCGGAAGGCAGAAGATCTCCACAGTAGACATATACTGAGCTTCATGGTAGATGGCTGAGTGTCACTATCCATAAAGCACCTCTAGTTTCAACAGCGTTAAGCTAATTTAGGACCTCACTATATTGATCCCTTGAAAGTTTAATCATATGATTCACCATCACCTCCCATCCTCGACTCCCTCCATCTCTTTATATTTCCAGTGTGCTTCATGTCCGTTTCCTGAAGCCATGTTTCTGGAACTGTTTCTTTCCTTATCTTCCCCTCCAGCTCCTGGTATTGTGTATAGTGCTCCTGAATTTATGGCGAGTCACATCCTTCTGTCTAGAGGACATCTACTCTATCTGCTGGATTGGATGGAGTGTTCACCTGAATAGGTATTCTGTTACCATTTCTGATGCCAGTGTTCCTGCATTGGTCCTCCACTTTCACGTCCAGTGGCTGTCCTTATAGGAGTACTGAAAGGTCTTGGGGCCAGGGGTATAGGAGCCAGAAGCTTATTGTATACATAGGCCGTAAACTAGCTTATATATACATACATACAAATAATAGACAAATCTGGGCGAGATTTGTCCCCCTATTCCCCCCCCCCCCCCCCCCCGTCCAGGTCCTACACCCTTGCTTGGGGCCCTCTTCAATTCCCTATCTAGTAAAGTTACACCGCTACTTAGCTTTTCGGTTGATCCTTTTCTTCGTGTTTGCGAGTAACCTACTTATAACGCTCTAGAACAACCCAGAATTGCAGGCTTACAATTTTCACCCATTAGTAACATAACGAGTTATTCGAGTTAAGTCGCTGTTCGCTTGGAGCTTTACTGAGCACAGGCAAAAATACTTATGAATCGCAACTAGTAATATTACTGATTTTGACAAAAATATTTTGGTGCTCTGAAGAGCACCTGTAAGGACAGAAAAATGCCTTTTAAAAATAAGCAAGCTTCAAATCTTGATTCTTATATACAACACAATTAAAAGTGCACCAAACACACACTAAACCACCCTCAGAAGACCTACCCCTATTAGCCTGGGAAACCCAGGATTCCCCCATTTCAATATAGTAAATGGGGGAACTCCAGGGATTTCCCTGTCCACACAGGGAAGGGAACCGCTGTGAATCCCCTTCCCCGCTCAAATCCTGATCCCCAATACAAATAAACATGGGGCGGGGTCTATTGAGACCCCCTTGGCACCTAAAAATGAATCCTATTCCTAAATCCTGCACTTCAATGTTAACATACCGGACCCCCATGGCACAATGAGCTATAAAGACCCCAGTGGCATCAACCTCCATTACCCCTAACATTACCCTCCTATGCCACAGAGGTCCTAAAAAGTCTGATTAGTCCAGGGCAGACGATTAAGGACAAGGATGTAGATGACCATCACTGGAGGATCATTTAGGTAGGTGAGTATAATTCATTATTTACTTTACATAAACCCCCCAAAAAAGGAAACAACACCTAATCAGAGCTGCGAATCCTGAAATGATTACTAAAATGTAACTTTTATTTTAGAACCACTAAAAACAAATTAAAGTTAAAACTTTTGTCATATTAACATACTACGATGGATCCTTTGTTTTAGTTAGCGTCACAATATGATCTTTTATTATAGAAATTAGTCTGTGATTATTCATTTGCGGGTCAGTTGGTTTATTTTAAATATATTCATTCAAAACACAGTCTTGTCCATGTAACGGATCTCCTGGCACCCCGACTGGGTACCTCCGTTGATGGACGCGTCCTAGCTTGCGCCGAGGACTACAAGCACCGCACCGGACACCACAACCACCACAGACTCCACAACCGCCGTAGCTTAACTGGAGCCGCGCCGTCTTCTTTCCACCCTGTATGAATCTCCAGCATCCAGGATTGTGTTGGGGAAGACCTCTCCTCCAAGGAGAGTACATCAGGAACAAGGGTTCAGTAGTTACAGCTCAAGGGAGTATGCAAAGCATAGCAATCCCCAGTATGATATAGCAATCCCCTCCAAGAACGAGACGAGGCTACGTTTTGAAGGGTCAAATAGAACTCTCTTGCTTGCACAACCAGCCTGGTTTTTATTACAGTCAGGTAAACAGAAGACACCCAGGGGAAGGTATAAACAACCAATAACACAATAGTAACACCCACAGTTTCCCTCCCCTCCTGCTTGGGAGATAATTGAGTTTATTACTGTATCTACTCAATTATCTCCTAGCTAAAACTTACACATTTTTATCCATTTTTATAACTTTATGATTTTACATAGTACATAAATAAATCTTACATTTTTATGAACAACATAAATTGTGGAACAACATATTAAAAAATGGCATGAATCAGACCAGGGGTTCAAAAGTTAGTAAAAGTATCTTTTACACATAACACACAGACATTTCACATATCCCCCATAGTTGGCCACACAATACACATATAGGGACAATAGGTGGGTCACACCTCCCTGAGGCTACCTGGCAACTTTGATACAATCAGACATGGATTAGATCATCCTTCTTTGTTCTTATGTCTGAGAATGAAAACACTTTATACAATAGACTTTCTTATCTTATGAGGAGTCTCTGTAACAGGATTATCTCCCATGCCAAGGTCTGCAATAGTCTGGGCCAATATTCTGCAGAGCATAAACCAACATACATACAGTATAATAGTAGGATCATATTTTAACCATAATAATAACCATAAAACAGGGTAAAACAGTGATGGGTTCCGTTACACACCTCCCCCGTGACCATAAGCCGGCATACACGGTCTGATCCCAACGGATCGGCCTGGGGATGTCCGGACAAAAGTATTTGTTGGTCAATTCTCTAGTTTTCAGCATTACTGTAATTCACCTTTACTCACATTTCACATATCCCCAGATAGCTGGGATCTGAGCGCACAAAGCGACCCAATAGCGCTCAGATCCTATTCACACAGTTCAATTGCCATGTAGCTAAAGTCTTTCCCATAGTCTTTCATAATATGAATGGGCTTCATGGCACAGTTATCTGTGGTATCATGGTTCACACAGGGCAAGTACCGAATGACCCCCCCTGTATGTAAAGGGCCAGAATGAGTGACATACACTCTGGTATGGCCGAATACTGTGTTTAAAGGGCAATATGTCCCAGGGCCATAGTCGCAGGGCAGGAGGCTGGCAAACAGTCCTCTCCAAGACAAAGTGGCGAAGGGCACTTCGTCACAGTCCAGTTTATAACATGCAGCAGAATAATCCTTTTTATCGAATATCTCATGTAATTATAATGAATTTATTTATATATGAGATTCAACGAATGGCCACTAGATGTCACCACACATACATTTATTTGGTTATTTATTCTGGTATTTAGAGAAATTAATAAGTCTACTAGGAAACAATAAGTGATTGTTACAAAAATTGTGAGATAAAATGTGATTTTCCTTTAATGAATCAAAATAATTTGATGTTCTATTCCGGTGTAGAGTAAATAAGAAAGAAAACTTTTTTTTCTATATTTTATTTGTGTTTATTTTGTATTAAATGAAGTGATTATTGTGAAATGTGAGTTACGTAAAATGTGATGTCTTATTCTCACTAGATTCTATTTCATGGTTACAGTTGTGTGTATATATATATATATCTTTACTGTAAATCAGTATCTTTACGAGTGTGAACTTGAATGGAGGCCCTTAGTCCCCAGGGATGGCACGAGAAGACCTTTTTTATCTATTATTATTTATTTGTAACGCGCCGACATATTCCGTAGCGAAGTAAAAGGGGCGAGAACAGGAAAAATACAATATTAACAACTGAAGAAAATGGAGGGCCCTGTGTTGAGCTTAGAGTCTTTGTAGAAAGTGCTGTTTCCCAAAGCACCCTATAAGACTGGAAACTCGTTACTTATAATCTAAAGGGAATGGAGGAGGCAGAAGTCTGGGGAAGAAAATGTAAGGGATAGTAGGGTCCTTGCATTGTTGCGCCATCCCCCGCTCTCCCACCAGTCCCTGACCTATTAATCGGCTACAGGTCCTGACCGTCTCTTGGTCTCTGGCCATAGTACCAGCCGCCAGCCCATTTGAACCAATCTTGGATACTCTTCACCCCCCAGATCTGGGCCCCAGAGTGAGGCAGAACTGCTGTTTTCCATATCTATCCTGTTAGCAACCCCCAGCGGACCATCATAATGTCATGTGACAGTTGTGCCCGAGGTGACAATGTATTCCTGTTGTGGTAGAGACTGATGACATCTTAGCAAGGAGACCAGTATGAGTAGGGTGCCATAATGGCTTAATTATTTATTATGTAGTGAGTAAATCTGGACGCTATTTAAACTCCCAATATGGCCATTCCTGTGAGTGTCCGAGTAATAATAAAAGCGCATCAGACTGTATGTGATGGTGAGTGTGCGTGTCATGCTGCCACATACTCCCTGCGTGTGATGGTGCGTGTGTGTGTCATGCTGTCACATACTCCCGCCATGTGATGGTGAGTGTGCGTGTCATGCTGCCGCATACTCCCTGCGTGTGATGGTGAGTGTGCGTGTCATGCTGCCACATACTCCCTGCATGTGATGGTGAGTGTGCGTGTCATGCTGCCACATACTCCATGCATGTGATGGTGAGTGTGTGTGTCATGCTGCCACATACTCCCTGCGTGTGATGGTGAGTGTGTGTGTCATGCTGCCACATACTCCCTGCATGTGATGGTGAGTGTGTGTGTCATGCTGCCCCATACTCCCTGCGTGTGATGGTGAGTGTGCGTGTCATGCTGCCACATACTCCCTGCATGTGATGGTGAGTGTGCGTGTCATGCTGCCACATACTCCCTGCGTGTGATGGTGCGTGTGTGTGTCATGCTGCCCCATACTCCCTGCATGTGATGGTGAGTGTGCGTGTCATGCTGCCACATACTCCCTGCATGTGATGGTGAGTGTGCGTGTCATGCTGCCCCATACTCCCTGCATGTGATGGTGAGTGTGCGTGTCATGCTTCCACATACTCCCTGCATGTGATGGTGAGTGTGCGTGTCATGCTGCCACATACTCCCTGCATGTGATGGTGCGTGTGCGTGTCATGCTGCCACATACTCCCTGCATGTGATGGTGAGTGTGCGTGTCATGCTGCCACATACTCCCTGCATGTGATGGTGAGTGTGCGTGTCATGCTTCCACATACTCCCTGTATGTGATGGTGAGTGTGTGTGCGATGCTGCCACATACTCCCTGCATGTGATGGTGAGTGTGCGTGTCATGCTGCCACATACTCCCTGCGTGTGATGGTGAGTGTGCGTGTCATGCTGCCACATACTCCCTGCATGTGATGGTGAGTGTGCGTGTCATGCTGCCCCATACTCCCTGCATGTGATGGTGAGTGTGTGTGTCATGCTGCCCCATACTCCCTGCATGTGATGGTGAGTGTGCGTGTCATGCTTCCACATACTCCCTGCATGTGATGGTGAGTGTGCGTGTCATGCTTCCACATACTCCCTGCATGTGATGGTGAGTGTGCGTGTCATGCTGCCACATACTCCCTGCATGTGATGGTGAGTGTGCGTGTCATGCTTCCGCATACTCCCTGCATGTGATGGTGAGTGTGTGTGTCATGCTGCCGCATACTCCCTGCATGTGATGGTGAGTGTGCGTGTCATGCTTCCACATACTCCCTGCATGTGATGGTGAGTGTGCGTGTCATGCTTCCACATACTCCCTGCATGTGATGGTGAGTGTGCGTGTCATGCTGCCCCATACTCCCTGCATGTGATGGTGAGTGTGCGTGTCATGCTGCCGCATACTCCCTGCATGTGATGGTGCGTGTGCGTGTCATGCTGCCCCATACTCCCTGCATGTGATGGTGAGTGTACGTGTCATGCTTCCACATACTCCCTGCATGTGATGGTGAGTGTGCGTGTCATGCTTCCACATACTCCCTGCATGTGATGGTGAGTGTGCATGTCATGCTGCCCCATACTCCCTGCATGTGATGGTGAGTGTGCGTGTCATGCTGCCACATACTCCCTGCGTGTGATGGTGAGTGTGCGTGTCATGCTTCCACATACTCCCTGCATATGATGGTGAGTGTGCGTGTCATGCTTCCACATACTCCCTGCATGTGATGGTGAGTGTGCGTGTCATGCTTCCACATACTCCCTGCATGTGATGGTGAGTGTGTGTGTCATGCTGCCACATACTCCCTGCGTGTGATGGTGAGTGTGCGTGTCATGCTGCCACATACTCCCTGCGTGTGATGGTGAGTGTGCGTGTCATGCTTCCACATACTCCCTGCGTGTGATGGTGAGTGTGTGTGTCATGCTGCCGCATACTCCCTGCGTGTGATGGTGAGTGTGCGTGTCATGCTGCCACATACTCCCTGCGTGTGATGGTGAGTGTGTGTGTCATGCTGCCACATACTTCCTGCGTGTGATGGTGAGTGTGCGTGTCATGCTTCCACATACTCCCTGCGTGTGATGGTGAGTGTGTGTGTCATGCTGCCGCATACTCCCTGCATGTGATGGTGAGTGTGCGTGTCATGCTGCCCCATACTCCCTGCATGTGATGGTGAGTGTGCGTGTCATGCTGCCGCATACTCCCTGCATGTGATGGTGAGTGTGCGTGTCATGCTGCCGCATACTCCCTGCGTGTGATGGTGAGTGTGTGTGTCATGCTGCCGCATACTCCCTGCGTGTGATGGTGAGTGTGTGTGTCATGCTGCCACGTACTCCCTGCGTGTGATGGTGAGTGTGTGTGTCATGCTGCCACATACTCCCTGCATGTGATGGTGAGTGTGTGTGTCATGCTGCCACGTACTCCCTGCGTGTGATGGTGAGTGTGTGTGTCATGCTGCCGCGTACTCCCTGCATGTGATGGTGAGTGTGCGTGTCATGCTGCCGCGTACTCCCACTGCCCACACAATGTAATTAAACATGTTAAAGTAACGGTAGGAACACTGAGTGAGGTTGAATGAGTCTGTGATTCAAAATGTAAGGATAGAAGGTGAAGAGAACAAGTGTCCGTAAATGAATCTGAGTGAGCACATGTGAGTGTCAGAACTGGATTGTGGGTGTGAGAATTAGGTAGTGTGATAGTGAGCTAGTGTGAAAGGTGTGATACTGAGTGCGTGTTTGGAAAGTGTGAGTGAGTATAAGTTTGAGGGAATGTAAATGTTTGTGATGAGAGTAAGTCCCAATATAAAAGTGAGAATGAGTGAGCATGGGCGTGAAAGTGTGTGTGAGAAATTATGAGTAAGGGGGAGGGGGAGTAATGCTGTGTGTGTGAGTAAAAGTACATTAGGCAAAGACAGTGAGTCATTTTAAGATTGTTTCTGAGCTTGAGAGAAAATGTGACATTGAGTATGTCAGTATGTTACAGTATGTGTGAGGATATTTGAGTACGTGAGCATGAGTGAGGATATTTGAGTACGTGAGCATGAGTGAGGATATTTGAGTACGTGAGCATGAGTATGAGTGAGGATATTTGAGTACGTGACCGTGAGTATGAGTGAGGATATTTGAGTACGTGAGCGTGAGTATGAGTGAGGATATTTGAGTACGTGAGCGTGAGTATGAGTGAGGATATTTGAGTACGTGAGCGTGAGTATGAGTGATGATATTTGAGTACGTGAGCGTGAGTATGCGTGAAGGTACAAGAGTATGTGAGCGTGAAAGAGGAGAAGGAAGCTGGACAAGGCGATTGTCCAAAATGCAAAGTAAAAGCTTATAATATTTTCCCTGTCTAGTATCTATACATGTAACCAAGAGCCCTATCTCTACCTTGTGTTGAGTTCCGTTGTTACTCAAGCTGTGCCTCTTCCTCCAGATGTCTCTGGGGTCTGCAGGGTCATTAAAAATGTTGCAGTCTTTTCCTGTGTTGTCCATGTGGATGTCCAAATCTTGCATCTGTAGCACTGTGTGGGAATGACTGGCGTCCTTGGGGAAGACCGGTTCTAGAGTGTCGTTATACTCAGCAATGTCCTGACCTGGAATCATTCTTTCTATTGGTGTACACCAGTAACTGTCGTTATTAATGTTTATGTTAAAATCCTTCTTACAACTATCAGAATATTTTGTGTTTCTGTGTCCTGTGCTTCTTTGGGTCCCCATGGGTTTAATGGTAAGATGTTGGAAGTTCTCCAGTGTAGTCCTGTAGAGATTCTCCGGGACCTCAATCCGTTGGTCCTTCTGATGGTTTATTACAGTTGTGGATACCCCAGGAACAGCAACAACCTGTTTCCTTTCGTCCCTGTGAGAGTGAAAAGTATTTTCATAAAGCAATACATCCGTAGGTGGTCTATTCAATCCTCCATTGATTTGTTGGCAAGAGCTACAAATATTAACATGGGACATGAGGCAGTCCTCCATAATTCGGAACCCTCCTGACTTTCCATTGAACAAGACGGCTTGTACCGTGGACAATGGAGATTGCTTCCCTACTCCTTCTTTGTAAATTGGTTCACGATAGGAGTCCACATTGTTATTCAAACATCTGTCCTGTTGGTTTCTGCTATGGTATGCATTGACCAAAGACTCATCAGACGGGCAGTAGCCATAATCTCCATGTTGCTCTGTTTGATTTATGTGCCCATCAATGTCAAAGGGACCTGAGGTCCTCTGGTCGAACTTAACATGCTCTTGTCCTGCATCCATGCTGATTCCACTGCTATGGCTATTTCTTCCAAGGCTTCCTGTTTGCTGCTTGTTTAATCCGGGGAACTGATAGTCTTTTTCTGGTGATATCACATCAATTCGATAAGTGCAAGCTATTTGGCTTTGTGGAGGGCATGCCATGAGATTTTTTGTCTTATCATGCTCAGGGATTACACAGTTCTCATAGATATTGGCGTCCTTCTGCATCCTTTCCTCTTT
The DNA here is from genome assembly GCA_027410445.1 of Discoglossus pictus. Taxonomy (NCBI): domain Eukaryota; kingdom Metazoa; phylum Chordata; class Amphibia; order Anura; family Alytidae; genus Discoglossus; species Discoglossus pictus. The sequence continues at coordinate 449,833,718 of CM050166.1, read as the reverse complement.
TTCTGGATCTTCACCCTTCAGCTTATTGACTGCAAAATTGTCCAGATGTCCACCTGCAATATCTTCAGGGACAAACAATCTCTCCATAGTATGGACCGAACTGTCGTATAAAAAGTCACTGGTTGCAGAGTAAAACTTGGTTCCATAGGCCTCTGGCCAGTGCATCTGGGTCTCTTCTGAGATGTCCCAGTTTTGGTGGTTCAGCCTCTGTTGTTGGATAGAAACAGGGTGAGGCCAATGCTCATTTGTCTCCTGGCTGGTGGTTTCAGGTTGGTTTATGGCTTGCCAGCCCTGGGACACGTCTGAAGAAAGAGAGGGAGAGATCGGAATTAATGTTATTAACAAGAATAAAACAAACTTAATAATGTACAGTACGAGTAGTAGCTCTGTCCATCAGTAATTCATTTGGTTGAAGGTCTTCCCAGGAGAAGACTATAGTCTACACAAGATAATAATATAGATTAAAACAAGAAATAAATGAATTGTGGGCTATGTCTTCCTTACTCACTAGGATCTACCTGCCCCACTTGGCTTCCTCTTTATTCCCTTGCTAGGTTTGATGGGACTAGAAGTGGTATCCGGGAAAACTACAACCTGGGGTCCTAACCAATCCTTGCTTGGTTGACTAGGAACTAGTAGTGGTATCACGTAAGACTGCAAACCCCGGTCTACTTCTATTCTCAGCCAACCCTTGCTAGGTTTGGTGGGACTAGAAGTGGTATCCGGGAAAAAGGCAACCCCAATGTCAATGGCTTTTAAAGGACCACTGCAGTCACCTGGACAACTCGATGATGGGCAACATGTTTTAAAAAGTTAAAAAGCTGCTTTTAATATATTATCTATTATATGCAAATTGAGTAGCCTGTTTAAGCTGCTGTCTCAGCAGGGTGTGTCCTTGTAAACTAATGAGATTTCTGTTAGACCAATTGAATGCTTAGGATTGTCACATTTCCATTGAAACCATTACCAACTTCATTGCTCCTCCTAATAATGGTTGCTCCCACTGCAGCATAATTAAACACATATGTAAATACACATCCTTTATTATTAAAATTAATTTTGCCCACAAAAATGACCAAACATATGGGACTACATTGGTCCCTTGATGGCTCTTATATTTCTTCAAAACAAATATACATAGGGGGTCTCATTCAATTCCAGACTCTTTTATTCACCAGTTCACTCGTAAAATTACTTTGCTCACCAGCATCTCGTAAACCCAAACCTTGTCAGTAAAATTACACGGTTTAGGATTAAATGCAGTGAATACGTTATATTACAGTGCTCTAACCCCACTAACATAAACCCAAGACCAATGAGAATCCCCGAGAATCCCCTTCACCACTCACACCCGATCCCCAATACATATAACCATGGGGATCTATTGAGTACCACATGGCACCTAAAAGTGGACTATGTGCCATGGAGGTCCTGAAAAGAACCCTGTGTCATCAACCGACTAACTATCGCATATAGGAGCATATAGGACCTCCATGGCATAAAGAAATATAAGATACATGCCATGGAGGACCTCTCCAAGGAGCTCCATGGCACCTATCCTAAGCAAAAATGCCATGGAGGTCCTAAAAGGACCTTCACTGGCCCTAACATTAACCTAGAAGGACCTCCATGGCATTAAACATTAACTCCTAGAAGGACCTTAAAGATCCCTGATATTCTTATTAATCCCCTACCGACCATGGAGGTCCTTAAATGACCCCCATACCTACCATGGGGATCCTTAAGGTTGGATAAAATTGAGGACAAGGGCATTGATTATCATTACTGTAAGATCATTTAAGTAGGTAAGTATTAGTAATTTAATTGCATTCTTTATTTTATAGTAATATTTATTTATTTTCCAATTTAATATCCTATTATTTGATATGTAATTGTTTTTTTTGTAATGCCATTTTTTACTTTCTGTAATTTTTTTTCCCCTTCTAATTTCTGTTTTTTTATTTTATGTGTTTTTAAGGACCCCCATGGCAGGTAGGGGGTTCATAGGAATACCATAGGGGTCTCCTTTATTGAACCCCATAGTAAATAAAAGTTAATAGGAATACCATTGGGCTCCTTAAATGACCCCATGGTATATAGGGGTTAATTATTAGATGCCAAGGAGGTCCTTAGATGGTCGTATTTTAAACAAGGTCTTAAATGTTTTATAATAAACTTTCACAAATAAGCAACTTGTAGGAATACATTATAAAGAAACTTCTCTTTTTTGGTGAATGGATCAGTCTATTCAGTTAAAATATGAATTGCTATTATTGATATACTGTACCCTTGGATTCAATTTAAAAGAGGGTCTAAGTTACAGGTTACTGTTTAAGTCAGAGATACAACAAATAACGCCTTGTACAATGTGAACATAAAACAGAGAAATGGATCATTCTATAGAACCTTCCATCTTGTGGAGTGCCAACACTACCTGATAGTGGGAGTAGGGAAGGTGGGAGGAGTGAATCATTAAGAATTTGACAACTTCCCCCATTCGTACTCAGAAACTGGCAGCTTGCAAAGTAACTGTAAGCCTGTAAATGCCCCTCTCACACACATTTTGGAAACCTCCTGAGACATCATGCTAGAAGCTACACTCCATGACCCCACCATACACCTATGTGACATATATGTCTTCATCTCCTGCCCACCTGATGTAATGGTTGAGGTTGATCTCTTGGTGTGAGCACCATTGGCTGTGGCCGGTTGCAGCTCACTTATTGCTGTTTCATTTCGAGAAACTGTTTCTGATCCCCACTCACTGCACTTATCGTATGAAGTCCCCCCCAACTCACTCTCATATGTTTCCATGCTTCCTGTTGGAGGGGGCTTGCATGGTTCTTCCATATTGTTCATTTTAGGTCACTCCCCCATCAATCCCTCCACTAATGATTTCTGGTCCCAAAGTAAATGTTTCTGGTCCCAACCTTGAGCCTAAAACCCTTCAGTTATTACCTGAGTGGACCTGTCCTCTGCACTCTGTAGGGTTTGCCCCACAGCATCATGGCACCTTTATGATGTCACTGGAACTTTATGAGGTGGGAGAATGAGTACAGGAAAAGAGATGAAAATAATACAATATATCTGTAACATTGTTGTTGTTTAGTCATTCATTTGTGTCCGACACTACATGTTCCTATAGAATGCAGCACCCCAGCCATATCTGTCAGGTACTGCCCCTCCATCAAGCTCATGGTTATTGCTTCAATTACCTCATCAATTCAACTCCACTTCTGCTGTCCTCTTCTTTACGTGCCTTCAATCTTTCTCAGCATTAGAGTCTTCTCTTGAGAATCCCGTCTGCTCATTCGATGGACAAAATATATGAGCTTCATCCTCATGATCAAACCTTCCAGTGACCAGTTTGTCTTGATATCCTGAAGTACTTAGTGATTGTATCTTCTTGCAGTCAAAGGCATCAATTCTCCTACGTCTTTATGACCCAGCTCTCACATCCGTATGTTACTACTGGGAATACCATAGGTCTATCTATGTGGACCTTTGTTGATAGTGTAATATTTACTTTTTAATAACTTGTCCTGACTTGCCATATTTTTCTTGGCATTAAGTGTTTTTTTGCTTGTATCTAAGAAACCCTCTCAGGTGACAAATCAGGCTAACAAAAAAAACACAATGGCTGCCACCAGTGAGGAAACTTACACATAATTGTCTAAACTTATTTCAGATTGTAAATGCAGCTAAGCACGGGCAAGTACTAATAATGGGGGATTATAACTACCCTGAAATAAACTGGATAAATGAGACCAGCAGCTCAGCTAAGGGGAGCAGGTTCTTGAGTACACTCAGGGATCATTATCTGGCCCAGGTTGTACAAGAGCCTACCAGAAATGACGCCATCTTGGATTTAGTCATCACAAATAATATTGATATAGTATCAAATGTTGAAATACGGCAACCTTTGGGAAACAGTGATCACAACACAGTCTCATTTGGGATTAAATTAAAAAACAAAACTGTAAGGGGCCAACAAAAACCCTCAGTTTTAAGAGGGCAGATTTTAACGGTCTAAGAGTAGCGATACAAAGTATAGACTGGGACAGAGAACTGATAGGTAAAATACTGACCACAAGTGGACAACGTTCAAATCCTTACTAAATATACATACACATCGGCATATACCGTGTGGGAATAAAAGTAAAAGGAGTAAATCACAACCCATGTGGCTTAACAATGATTTAAAGATCAAGATACGGAGTAAAAAACAGGCATTTATATTGTACACACAAGAGGGGACAGAGACTGCTTTACAGGAATACAAGGAAATCAGCAAGCCAGCAAATGGGCTATTAGACTGGCTAAAATAGAAAATGAAAAATTAATTGTAAAGGCTAACCCTAGAAAATGTGTAATATATTAATGGGAAGAAGGTAAGGAAGGAAGCTATAGTAACATTACAATGTGACACAGTCTGATAATTAGTGACCAGGAAAAGGCAGATGAGCTAAATAGGTTCTTTTCTTCGGTATACACAAGGGAGGTACCAGTGGTTGGAACACCGCAACATAATGGGGCTACACTACCTTCACCAAATAATTGGTTAACGCAGGAAGTAATCCAAAAGAGGTTGGAAAAAATAAATGTTAATAAAGCCCCGAGTCCTGATGGAATACATCCAAGGGTACTGAGGGAGCTGGGCTCTGTAATAGCAAAACCATTATATCTAATCTATCAAGATTCAGTCACCACAGGGTTGCTACCAGATGACTGGAGAAAAGGGGAGGTGATACCAATATTTAACAAGGGAGCAAGAGCAAATCCGGGGAATTATAGACCAGTGAGCAGCTTTTAGAAGGATTAATAAGGCATGTTATACAAGAATATGTCTATTTAAACAGGATTATAAGTAGGAGACAACATGGATTTATGAGCGATAGGTCATGTCAAACAACCCTAATTAGTTTCTATGAGGAGGTTAGTAGGAACCTGGATCAAGGGAACTCAGTGGATGTAGTATTTTTGGATTTTGCAAAGGCTTTTGATACAGTGCCACATGGAAGACTATTGTGCAAACTAAGAGGTACAGGAATTGCAGTGAATATCTGTTCATGGATTGAGAGCTGGCTAATAGACGGGAAGCAAAGGGTTGTTGTAAATGGAACATACGCCGATTGGACTAATGTGGTAAGTGGGGTTCCTCAGGGTTCAGTATTAGGTCCTCTCCTTTTCAACATATTTGTTAATAACTTAGAAGTAGGATTGGAAAGTATTGTCTCCATTTTTGCTGATGACACAAAGTTGTGCAAGGTAATTAAATCAGATAATGTAGTACTTTCCATCCAGAGGGATTGTCATAAATATATAGTTGTGCTCAAAAGTTTGCATACCCTGGCAGAAATTGTTAGATTTTAGCATTTATTTTAAAAATATGACTGATCATGCAAAAAAATGTCTTTTATTGAAGGATAGTGATCATATGAAGCCATTTATTAGCACATAGTTGTTTGGCTCCTTTTTAAATCATAATAATAACAGAAATCACCCAAATGCCCCTGATCAAAAGTTTATTACCCTTGAATGGTTGGCCTTGTTACAGGCACACAAGGTGACACGCACAGGTTAAAATGGCAATTAAAGGTTAATTTCCCACACCTGTGGCTTTTTTAAATTGCAATTAGTGTCTGTGTATAAATAGTCAATGTGTTTGTTAGCTCTCATGTGGATGCACTGAGCAGGCAAGAAAATGAGCCATGGGGAGCAGAAAAGAACTGTCAAAAGATCTGCGTAACAAGGTAATGGAACTTCATGAAGATGGAAAAGGAAATAAAAAAGATATCCAAAGCCTTGAAAATGCCAGTCAATGCTGTTCAGTCACTTATTAAGAAGTGGAAGATTCAGGGATACCAAGCCATGGTCAGGTAGACCAAGAAAGTTTCAGCCACAACTGCCAGAAGAATTGTTCAGAATACAAAGAAAATCCCACAGGTAACCTCAGGAGAAATACAGGCCGCTCTGGAAAAAGACGGGGTGGTTGTTTCGAAGAGCACAATACAACGATACTTGAACAAAAATGAGGTGCACGGTCGAGTTGCCAGACAGAAGCCTTTACTGCGCCAATGCCACAAAAAAAACCTGGTTACAATATGCCCGACAACACCTTGACATGCCTCACAGCTTGGTGATGAGACCAAAATAGAGCTTTATGGTCACAACCATAAGTACTATGTTTGGAGAGGGTTCAACAAGGCCTATAGTGAAAAGAATACCATCCATGATGTGAAGCATGGTGGGGGCTCACTGATGTTTTGGGGGGTGGTGAGCTCTAATGGCACGGGGAATCTTGTGACAATTGATGTCAAGATGATTGCAGCATGTTATCAGAAAATACTGGCAGACAACTTGCATTCATCTACACGAAGGCTGCGCATGGGACGCTCTTGGACTTTCCAGCATGACAATGACCCTAAGCTCAAGGCCAAATTGACCCTCCAGTGGTTACAGCAGAAAAAGGTGAAGGTTGTGGAGTGGCCATCACAGTCTCCTGACCTTAATATCATCGAGCCACTCTGGGGAGATCCCAAACGTACGGTTCATGCAAGACGACCAAAGACTTTCCATGACCTGGAGGCATTTTGCCAAGACGAATGGGCAGCTATACCACCTGCAAGAATTAGGGGCCTCATAGACAACTATTACACAAGACTGCGCGCTGGCATTGGTGCTAAAGGGGGCAATACACAGTATTAAGGACTAAGGGGGTGTAAACTTCTGATCAGGGCCATTTGGGTGATTTCTGTTATCATGAAAAAAGGAGCCAAACAACGATGTGATAATAAATGGCTTCATATGATCACTAGCCTTCAATAAAAGACATTTTTTGCTTGATCAGTCATATTTTCAAAATAAATGCCAAAATTTCACAATTTCTGCCACGGTATGCCAACTTATTAGCACAACTGTATATATAAATAAATAGAGAAATGGGCATCTAAATGGCAGATGAGATTTAATATGAATACATGTAAAGTTATGCATCTGGGAAGGAAAAATGGCCATGCAATTTATAATCTTAATGGAGCAAATCTAGGGGTATCAGATATTGAAAGGGATTTGGGAGTGCTTGTGGACAACCACCTAGGTAACAGTGCTCAAAGCCAAGCAGCAGCTGCAAAGGCCAATAAAATATTAGGATGTATTAGGAAGGGTATAGAAGCCAGGGAAGCAAATATAATTCTGCCACTATACAAATCTCTAGTACGCCCTCATTTGGAATATGGAGGACAATTTTGGGCACCACTTCATAAAAAGGCCATTTTAGAGCTGGAAAAGGTACAGAGGAGGACAACAAAACTAATAAGGGGAATGGAGGGGCTAAGTTATGAAGAAAGACTAACCAAATTACACTTATTTTCTCTAGAAAAGAGTCCCCTAAGAGGAGATATGATTACCTTATATAAATACATCCAGGGTCAGTATAAAGATTTGTCAGGGGAGCTTTTTGTGCAAAGAGGTTTTCAACTGACAAGAGGACATCCTGAGGTTAGAAGTAAAAATATTTCACCTTAAAGAAAGAAAAGGGTTCTTCACAGTAAGGGTGGTTAATCTGTGGAATTCTCTACCAGAGGAGGTGGTGACAGCGGATTCGATAGATAACTTTAAAAGGGATTGGATATATTTTTTAAATAAAAAGGGCATTCAAGGTTATCTTAGATAATTAGAGAGAATATTGATCCAGGGACCCCTTCTAGATTGCTACCTTGTCATGGTGAAGGGGCTTGTGTACCTCAATGAAGCTGTGAGTTATACCATGTAGGGTCACCCAAGTTGGGCAGATCATAGTAGAGTGGTCAGACAAAATTTGGTCCACTGAAGAAGGAACTGGCAACCCACTCCAGTATCTTTGCTATGAAAACCATATGGATAAGCAAAAACAGAAACACAGCTGTGCCTGGGGTGCAGTGTCCATATGGTCACTGAGAGCTGGGCACAACTGAAGGACTTAACCACAACAACAAACTGATCCAGGGAGGAATCTGAGCACCAGTATCTGGGGTCAGGGTGGAATTTTATTTTTGTTTCACCTTTTGAGACAATTAGAAAAGTTTCAATGGGATTTTTTTCTGTTTGCTTCCTCTGGATCAATAAACAATTAATCCACATATTACAAAAATCAGAAGAGATCTAAAAAGGGTGAACATAATGGATTAAAATTAACCTCAATTACTATGTATGCTTTTGAAATTGCGTGTTCCCTAGTCCTCCCGGTAGAATGCTATATTCCCTAGTTCTCCTGGTAGAATGGTGTGTTCTCTAGTCCTCCTGGTAGAATGGTATATTCTCTAGTCCTCCTGGTAGAATGGTGTGTTCCCTAGTTCTCCTGGTAGAATGGTGTGTTCCCTAGTCCTCCTGGTAGAATGGTATATTCCCTAGTTCTCCTGGTAGAATGGTGTGTTCCCTAGTCCTCCTGGTAGAATGGTATATTCCCTAGTTCTCCTGGTAGAATGGTGTGTTCCCTAGTCCTTCTGGTAGAATGGTGTGTTCCCTAGTCCTCCTGGTAGAATGGTGTGTTCCCTAGTCCTCCTGGTAGAATGGTATATTCCCTAGTTCTCCTGGTAGAATGGTGTGTTCCCTAGTCCTTCCGGTAGAATGTTGTGTTCCCTAGTCCTCCTGGTAGAATGGTATGTTCCCTAGTTCTCCTTGTAGAATGGTATATTCCCTAGTTCTCCTGGTAGAATGGTATGTTCCCTAGTCCTCCTGGTAGAAGGGTATGTTCCCTAGTCCTCCTGGTAGAATGGTATTTTCTCTAGTTCTCTAGTCCTCCTGGTAGAATGGTATGTTCCCTAGTCCTCCTGGTAGAATGGTATGTTCCCTAGTTCTCCTGGTAGAATGGTATATTCTCTAGTTCTCCTGGTAGAATGGTATGTTCCCTAGATCTCCTGGTAGAATGGTATGTTCCCTAGTCCTCCTGGTAGAATGGTATGTTCCCTAGTTCTCCTGGTAGAATGGTATGTTCCCCACTTCTCCTGGTAGAATGGTATGTTCCCTAGTCCTCCTGGTAGAATGGTATGTTCCCTAGTTCTCCAGGTAGAATGGTATGTTCCCTAGTTCTCCTGGTAGAATGGTATGTTCCCTACTTCTCCTGGTAGAATAGTATGTTCCCTTGTCCTCCTGGTAGAATGGTATGTTCCCTAGTTCTCCTGGTAGAATGGTATGTTCCCTACTTCTCCTGGTAGAATGGTATGTTCCCTAGTCCTCCTGGTAGAATGGTGTGTTCCCTAGTTCTCCTGGTAGAATGGTATGTTCCCTAGTCCTCCTGGTAGAATGGTATGTTCCCTAGTCCTCCTGGTAGAATGTTATGTTCCCTAGTTCTCCAGGTAGAATGGTATGTTCCCTAGTTCTCCTGGTAGAATGGTATGTTCCTTAGTCCTCCTGGTAGAATGGTATGTTCCCTAGTTCTCCTGGTAGAATGGTATATTCTCTAGTTCTTCTGGTAGAATGGTATGTTCTCTAGTTCTCCTGGTAGAATGTTATGTTCCCTAGTCCTCCTGGTAGAATGGTATGTTCCTTAGTCCTCCTGGTAGAATGGTATGTTCCCTAGTCCTCCTGGTAGAATGGTATGTTCCCTAGTTCTCCTGGTAGAATGGTATGTTCCCCACTTCTCCTGGTAGAATGTTATGTTCCCTAGTCCTCCTGGTAGAATGGTATGTTCCCTAGTTCTCCAGGTAGAATGGTATGTTCCCTAGTTCTCCTGGTAGAATGGTATGTTCCCTACTTCTCCTGGTAGAATAGTATGTTCCCTTGTCCTCCTGGTAGAATGGTATGTTCCCTAGTCCTCCTGGTAGAATGGTATGTTCCCTAGTTCTCCTGGTAGAATGGTATGTTCCCCACTTCTCCTGGTAGAATGGTATGTTCCCTAGTCCTCCTGGTAGAATGGTATGTTCCCTAGTTCTCCAGGTAGAATGGTATGTTCCCTAGTTCTCCTGGTAGAATGGTATGTTCCCTACTTCTCCTGGTAGAATAGTATGTTCCCTTGTCCTCCTGGTAGAATGGTATGTTCTCTAGTTCTCCTGGTAGAATGTTATGTTCCCTAATTCTCCTGGTAGAATGGTATGTTCCTTAGTCCTCCTGGTAGAATGGTATGTTCCCTAGTCCTCCTGGTAGAATGGTATGTTCCCTAGTTCTCCTGGTAGAATGGTATGTTCCCCACTTCTCCTGGTAGAATGGTATGTTCCCTAGTCCTCCTGGTAGAATGGTATGTTCCCTAGTTCTCCAGGTAGAATGGTATGTTCCCTAGTTCTCCTGGTAGAATGGTATGTTCCCTACTTCTCCTGGTAGAATAGTATGTTCCCTTGTCCTCCTGGTAGAATTGTATGTTCCCTAGTTCTCCTGGTAGAATGGTATGTTCCCTACTTCTCCTGGTAGAATGGTATGTTCCCTAGTCCTCCTGGTAGAATGGTGTGTTCCCTAGTTCTCCTGGTAGAATGGTATGTTCCCTAGTCCTCCTGGTAGAATGGTATGTTCCCTAGTCCTCCTGGTAGAATGTTATGTTCCCTAGTTCTCCAGGTAGAATGGTATGTTCCCTAGTTCTCCTGGTAGAATGGTATGTTCCTTAGTCCTCCTGGTAGAATGGTATGTTCCCTAGTTCTCCTGGTAGAATGGTATATTCTCTAGTTCTCCTGGTAGAATGGTATGTTCTCTAGTTCTCCTGGTAGAATGTTATGTTCCCTAGTCCTCCTGGTAGAATGGTATGTTCCCTAGTTCTCCTGGTAGAATTGTATATTCTCTAGTTCTCCTAGTAGAATGGTATGTTCCCTAGTTCTACTGGTAGAATGGTGCATTCCCTAGTTCTCCTGGTAGAATGGTATGTTCTCTAGTTCTCCTGGTAGAATGTTATGTTCCCTAGTCCTCCTGGTAGAATGGTATGTTCCCTAGTTCTCCTGGTAGAATTGTATATTCTCTAGTTCTCCTGGTAGAATGGTATGTTCTCTAGTTCTCCTGGTAGAATGGTATGTTCCCTAGTTCTCCTGGTAGAATGGTATTTTCTCTAGTTCTTTAGTCCTCCTGGTAGAATGGTATATTCTCTAGTCCTCCTGGTAGAATGGTATGTTCCCTAGTCCTCCTGGTTGAATGGTATGTTCCCTGGTTCTCCTGGTAGAATGGTAAGTTCTCTAGTCCTCCTGGTAGAATGGTATGTTCCCTAGTTATCTTGGTAGAATGGTATGTTCCCTAGTCCTCCTGGTCGAATGGTATATTCTCTAGTCCTCCTGGTAGAAGGGTATGTTCTCTAGTCCTCCTGGTAGAATGGTATGTTTCCTAGTCCTCCTGGTAGAATGGTATGTTCCCTAGTCCTCCTGGTAGAATGGTATATTCTCTAGTCCTCCTGGTAGAATGGTATATTCTCTAGTCCTCCTTGTAGAATGGTATGTTCTCTAGTCATCCTGGTAGAATGGTGTGTTCCCTAGTCCTCCTGGTAGAATGGTATGTTCCCTAGTTCTCCTGGTTGAATGGTATGTTCCCTAGTTCTCCTGGTAGAAAGGTATGTTCCCTAGTTCTCCTGGTAGAATGGTATGTTCTCTAGTCCTCCTAGTAGAATGGTATGTTCCTTAGTCCTCCTGGTAGAGTGGTATGTTCCCTAGTTCTCCTGGTAGAATGGTATGTTCCCTAGTTCTCCTGGTAGAATGGTATGTTCCGTAGTTCTCCTGGTAGAATGGTATGTTCCCTAGTCCTCCTGGTAGAATGGTATGTTCCCTACTTCTCCTGGTAGAATGGTATGTTCCCTACTTCTCCTGGTAGAATGGTATGTTCCCTAGTTCTCCTGGTAGAATGGTATGTTCCCTAGTTCTCCTGGTAGAATGGTATGTTCCCTAGTTCTCCAGGTAGAATGGTATGTTCCCTAGTTCTCCTGGTAGAATGGTATGTTCCCTACTTCTCCTGGTAGAATGGTATGTTTCCTAGTCCTCCTGGTAGAATGGTATGTTCCCTAGTTCTCCTGGTAGAATGGTATGTTCCCTACTTCTCCTGGTAGAATGGTATGTTCCCTAGTCCTCCTGGTAGAATGGTGTGTTCCCTAGTTCTCCTGGTAGAATTGTGTGTTTCCTAGTCCTCCTGGTAGAATGGTATGTTCCCTAGTCCTCCTGGTAGAATGGTATGTTCCCTAGTTCTCCTGGTAGAATGGTATGTTCCCTACTTCTGGTAGAATGGTATGTTCCCTAGTCCTCCTGGTAGAATGGTATGTTCCCTAGTTCTCCAGGTAGAATGGTATGTTCCCTAGTTCTCCTGGTAGAATGGTATGTTCCCTACTTCTCCTGGTAGAATAGTATGTTCCCTTGTCCTCCTGGTAGAATGGTATGTTCCCTAGTTCTCCTGGTAGAATGGTATGTTCCCTACTTCTCCTGGTAGAATGGTATGTTCCCTAGTCCTCCTGGTAGAATGGTGTGTTCCCTAGTTCTCCTGGTAGAATGGTATGTTCCCTTGTCCTCCTGGTAGAATGGTATGTTCCCTAGTCCTCCTGGTAGAATGGTATGTTCCCTAGTTCTCCAGGTAGAATGGTATGTTCCCTAGTTCTCCTGGTAGAATGGTATGTTCCTTAGTCCTCCTGGTAGAATGGTATGTTCCCTAGTTCTCCTGGTAGAATGGTATATTCTCTAGTTCTCCTGGTAGAATGGTGTGTTCCCTAGTTCTCCTGGTAGAATGTTATGTTCCCTAGTCCTCCTGGTAGAATGGTATGTTCCCTAGTTCTCCTGGTAGAATTGTATATTCTCTAGTTCTCCTAGTAGAATGGTATGTTCCCTAGTTCTACTGGTAGAATGGTGCATTCCCTAGTTCTCCTGGTAGAATGGTATGTTCCCTAGTTCTCCTGGTAGAATGGTATATTCTCTAGTTCTCCTGGTAGAATGGTATGTTCTCTAGTTCTCCTGGTAGAATGGTATATTCTCTAGTTCTCCTGGTAGAATGTTATGTTCCCTAGTCCTCCTGGTAGAATGGTATGTTCCCTAGTTCTCCTGGTAGAATTGTATATTCTCTAGTTCTCCTGGTAGAATGGTATGTTCCCTAGTCCTCCTGGTAGAATGGTATGTTCTCTAGTTCTCCTGGTAGAATGGTATGTTCTCTAGTTTTCCTGGTAGAATGGTATGTTCCCTAGTTTTCCTGGTAGAATGGTATTTTCTCTAGTTCTCTAGTCCTCCTGGTAGAATGGTATATTCTCTAGTCCTCCTGGTAGAATGGTATGTTCCCTAGTCCTCCTGGTTGAATGGTATGTTCCCTGGTTCTCCTGGTAGAATGGTAAGTTCTCTAGTCCTCCTGGTAGAATGGTATGTTCCCTAGTTATCTTGGTAGAATGGTATGTTCCCTAGTCCTCCTGGTCGAATGGTATATTCTCTAGTCCTCCTGGTAGAAGGGTATGTTCTCTAGTCCTCCTGGTAGAATGGTATGTTCCCTAGTCCTCCTGGTAGAATGGTATGTTCCCTAGTCCTCCTGGTAGAATGGTATATTCTCTAGTCCTCCTGGTAGAATGGTATATTCTCTAGTCCTCCTGGTAGAATGGTATGTTCTCTAGTCCTCCTGGTAGAATGGTGTGTTCCCTAGTCCTCCTGGTAGAATGGTATGTTCCCTAGTTCTCCTGGTTGAATGGTATGTTCCCTAGTTCTCCTGGTAGAATGGTATGTTCCCTAGTTCTCCTGGTAGAATGGTATGTTCTCTAGTCCTCCTAGTAGAATGGTATGTTCCCTAGTTCTCCTGGTAGAATGTTATGTTCCCTAGTTCTCCTGGTAGAATGGTATGTTCCCTAGTTCTCCTGGTAGAATGGTATGTTCCCTAGTTCTCCTGGTAGAATGGTATGTTCCCTAGTTCTCCTGGTAGAATGGTATGTTCCCTAGTCCTCCTGGTAGAATGGTATGTTCCCTAGTTCTCCTGGTAGAATGGTATGTTCCCTACTTCTCCTGGTAGAATGGTATGTTCCCTACTTCTCCTGGTAGAATGGTATGTTCCCTAGTCCTCCTGGTAGAATGGTATGTTCCCTAGTTCTCCAGGTAGAATGGTATGTTCCCTAGTTCTCCTGGTAGAATGGTATGTTCCCTACTTCTCCTGGTAGAATGGTATGTTCCCTAGTCCTCCTGGTAGAATGGTATGTTCCCTAGTCCTCCTGGTAGAATGGTATGTTCCCTAGTTCTCCTGGTAGAATGGTATGTTCCCTACTTCTCCTGGTAGAATGGTGTGTTCCCTAGTTCTCCTGGTAGAATGGTATGTTTCCTAGTCCTCCTGGTAGAATGGTATGTTCCCTAGTTCTCCAGGTAGAATGGTATTTTCCCTAGTTCTCCTGGTAGAATGGTGTGTTCCCTAGTTCTCCTGGTAGAATGGTATGTTCCCTGGTTCTCCTGGTAGAATGGTATGTTCCCTAGTTCTCCTGGTAGAATGGTATGTTCTCTAGTTCTCCTGGTAGAATGGTATATTCTCTAGTTCTCCTGGTAGAATGGTATGTTCCCTAGTTCTCCTGGTAGAATGGTATGTTCCCTGGTTCTCCTGGTAGAATGGTATGTTCCCTAGTCCTCCTGGTAGAATGGTATGTTCTCTAGTTCTCCTGGTAGAATGGTATATTCCCTAGTTCTCCTGGTAGAATTGTATATTCTCTAGTCCTCCTGGTAGAATGGTATGTTCCCTAGTTCTCCTGGTAGAATGGTATATTCTCTAGTTCTCCTGGTAGAATGGTATGTTCCCTAGTTATCTTGGTAGAATGGTATGTTCCCTTGTCCTCCTGGTCGAATGGTATATTCTCTAGTCCTCCTGGTAGAAGGGTATGTTCTCTAGTCCTCCTGGTAGAATGGTATGTTCCCTACTTCTCCTGGTAGAAGGGTATGTTCCCTAGTCCTCCTGGTTGAATGGTATGTTCCCTAGTCCTCCTGGTAGAATGGTATGTTCCCTAGTTCTCCAGGTAGAATGGTATGTTCCCTAGTTCTCCTGGTAGAATGGTATGTTCCCTACTTCTCCTGGTAGAATAGTATGTTCCCTTGTCCTCCTGGTAGAATGGTATGTTCCCTAGTTCTCCTGGTAGAATGGTATATTCTCTAGTTCTCCTGGTAGAATGGTATGTTCCCTACTTCTCCTGGTAGAATGGTATGTTCCCTAGTTCTCCTGGTAGAATGGTATTTTCTCTAGTTCTCTAGTCCTCCTGGTAGAATGGTATATTCTCTAGTCCTCTTGGTAGAATGGTATGTTCCCTAGTCCTCCTGGTAGAATGGTATGTTCCCTAGTTATCTTGGTAGAATGGTATGTTCCCTTGTCCTCCTGGTCGAATGGTATATTCTCTAGTCCTCCTGGTAGAAGGGTATGTTCTCTAGTCCTCCTGGTAGAATGGTATGTTCCCTACTTCTCCTGGTAGAAGGGTATGTTCCCTAGTCCTCCTGGTTGAATGGTATGTTCCCTGGTTCTCCTGGTAGAATGGTATATTCTCTAGTCCTCCTGGTAGAATGGTATGTTCTCTAGTCCTCCTGGTAGAATGGTATGTTCCCTAATTTACAGCAAGCAAATTTATTATTAAAGATATTACATTATCCACAAAGGTTGGCATAGTTATAACTCTGGTATCTCCAGTAGTAACATACGGATGTGAGAGCTGGACCATAAAGAAGGCTGAGCGCTGTAGAATTGACACCTGCTTAGAGTCCCTTGTACTGCAAGAAGATCCAGCCAATCAATACTACAGGAGTGAAGCCAAACTGTTCACTGGAAGGTTAGATCATGAGACTGAAGCTCAAATATTTTGTCCATATCATGAGAAGACAGTATTCGATAGAGAAGACTCTGATGAGAAAGACTAAAGGCATACTAAACAGACTAGACATCTACCTAAAAAGCCGGGCTTAATTAATCCGCAGGACATCTTGCCTTAATATATTTATTTGGTCAATGTTATAATTTTAAACTATTGTAGTAACAAATACTCCATCAATCGATTGTTATTTAAAAACTAGCGACTTGCCGGGCAAATATGACGGCAATAAACTTTGGAGCCTGGCAATGCTGTTTTCCAGACAGTGTGATTCTTTTGGCCCTCTGCGCACCTTTGGCGCTCATTGCCAGCCTCTCCCCTCGTGTACTTCAACTTTCCTGCTTTGCAATGATCACCTTTGGCGCTCCTTGCAAAACTTTCCTCCCGCTCATTGCAGGGTTCATTAACCTGCAAGTTTAGTGCTTGGGAACGCAGTGTGTCGCTCCATCTCCCCCTGTCCCTTCCCGGTGTGTTTCTCCTCTGTGTATCTGCTAAATCTTTCCGTTGGTTTTATTTTCACAGTCACGCATGCCTGGTGTTGTTCGTGCAAGTATTAGTGACTTTGCCGTTGTGTATTTTCTTAGTCCCGCGTATTTTTCAGAGATCGGTATTTTTCGGAGGTCGGAATGTGCTTAGCCTCGTTTTAATTCCGTTTTCAGATTTTTTTTCTACGTTTTTCGTTTGGCATTTTTTTTCTCGCTTAGCCATTTTTGAGTGACAAAACGCGGCAAATTGGGCTTAAATTCGCTTGCAACCTCACTCCCAGGCGTCCTGGCTCTCCCCCTGTGCTGTGTGTGAGTGTGTTTTAATTTATTTGTAATTGCTTTAGTTTTTCGATTTCAGCGGTTCGGCCATTACATTCTTATTTTTCCAAGGTTGGATTTTGTTTGTGTAAGTGTTACTGTCTTTGGAGTTGTGTCCCGCGCGCCTGGCGTTGTTCATGTAAGTGTTACTGTGTGTGGCGTCGAGTGTGGTTTATTTATTTTTGTTTGTTTTTTGTGTTTTTTTATTTCGGCCGTTACATATTATAAAGTATATTTCCGAGTATGGATTTTGTTTGCCCCCGAGATTCCTGCGTGCTTCAATGTCTCAACTGCTCGGCTCACTTTGCGAGACTCACAGGAGCGCCTTTGGCGCTCATTTCAGCTTAAGTCTTGCGTGTTTCCATGCCTCAACTGCTTGCCTCGCTTTTCGAGGCTCGCAGGGCAATAAGCGCCTTCCTCGCTCATTGCCTAAGTCCTCCGAGCTCTGAAGGCTTCTACGCCTCAACGGCTCGCCTCGCTTTGCGAGGCTTGCAAGCGTGATGACAAATCGCAGTTTGACAACTATTAGATGCGATAGTATTTTCGTGTAATAAACCTGTGTTTGTCAGTTTGTCAGATCCTCTCCCTTAGTACTTGCTTTTATCTTTCTTCCAAAATATAATCATTGCTAATTAATCTCTGACTTTGCATGTACCCTAAAGGCAGTCACTAGAATTGATGTAAGTATGTGCCAACCCTAATGGTTTCATTACACTATATTACATAATACAATATTTGGAACCTTGTCTTGGTTCCTTTATAAAGTCTTCTTCCATCTCACACCTTCCTATAAGTGCTATTATGGTTCTCTCTCATAGCCAGCCGTGTCCTAGTCTTCTACTTTACCACAGAAGGTGACAAATCAACTTTTAGGCGACTCATAAGAAATAACACCACACCTAGCAACTGTCTCTTGGGAACATACCATTCCACCAGGAGAACCAGGGAACATACCATCATAGCGGGAAACTAAGGAACATACCATTCCACCAGGAGAACTAGGGAACATACCATCATAGCGGGAAACTAAGGAACATACCATTCCACCAGGAGAACTAGGGAACATACCATCATAGTGGGAAACTAAGGAACATACCATTTTACATGGAGAACTAGGGAATATACCATCATTTTGAGAATCTAAGGAACATACCATTCTAAAAGGAGACCTAGGGAACATACCATCATAGCAGGAAACTAAGGAACATACCATTTTACAAGGAGAACAAGGGAACATACCATCATATCGGGAAACTAAGGAACATACCATTTTACAAGGAGAACTAGGGAACATACCATTCTACCAGGAGAACTTGGTAACATACCATTCTACCAGGAGAACTAGGGAACATACCATTCTAGCGGGAAACTAAGGAACATACCATTCTACCAGAAGAACTAGGGAACATACCATTCTACCAGGAGAACTTGGGAACATACCATTCTACCAGGAGAACTAGGGAACATACCATCATAGCGGGAAACTAAGGAACATACCATTCTGCAGGAGAACTCAGGAACATACCATCATCATAGCGGGAAACTAAGGAACATACTGGTCTATCGAGTGAACTAGAGAACATACCATTCTATCAGGAGAACTAGGGAACATACCATAATAGTTGGAAACTAAGGAACATACCATTCTGCAGGAGAACTTGGGAACATACCATCATAGCGGGAAACTAAGGAACATACCATTCTACCTGGAGAACCAGGGAATATACCGACATAGCGGGAAACTAAGGAGCATACCATTCTACCTGGAGAACCAGGGAATATACCATCATAGCGGGAAACTAAGGAACATACCATTCTAAAAGGAGACCTAGGGAACATACCATCATAGCAGGAAACTAAGGAACATACCATTTTACAAAGAAAACTAGGGAACATACCATCATATCGGGAAACTAAGGAACATACCATTCCACCAGGAGAACTAGGGAACATACCATCATAGTGGGAAACTAAGGAACATACCATTTTACATGGAGAACTAGGGAATATACCATCATTTTGAGAATCTAAGGAACATACCATTCTAAAAGGAGACCTAGGGAACATACCATCATAGCAGGAAACTAAGGAACATACCATTTTACAAGGAGAACAAGGGAACATACCATCATATCGGGAAACTAAGGAACATACCATTTTACAAGGAGAACTAGGGAACATACCATTCTACCAGGAAAACTTGGTAACATACCATTCTACCAGGAGAACTAGGGAACATACCATTCTAGCGGGAAACTAAGGAACATACCATTCTACCAGAAGAACTAGGGAACATACCATTCTACCAGGAGAACTTGGGAACATACCATTCTACCAGGAGAACTAGGGAACATACCATCATAGCGGGAAACTAAGGAACATACCATTCTGCAGGAGAACTCAGGAACATACCATCATCATAGCGGGAAACTAAGGAACATACTGGTCTATCAAGTGAACTAGAGAACATACCATTCTATCAGGAGAACTAGGGAACATACCATAATAGTTGGAAACTAAGGAACATACCATTCTGCAGGAGAACTTGGGAACATACCATCATAGCGGGAAACTAAGGAACATACCATTCTACCTGGAGAACCAGGGAATATACCGACATAGCGGGAAACTAAGGAGCATACCATTCTACCTGGAGAACCAGGGAATATACCATCATAGCGGGAAACTAAGGAACATACCATTCTAAAAGGAGACCTAGGGAACATACCATCATAGCAGGAAACTAAGGAACATACCATTTTACAAAGAAAACTAGGGAACATACCATCATATCGGGAAACTAAGGAACATACCATTTTACAAGGAGAACAAGGGAACATATCATCATAGCGGAAAACTAAGGAACATACCATTTTACAAGGAGAACAAGGGAATATACCATCATAGTGGGAAACTAAGGAACATACCATTCAACAAAGAAAAATTAGGGAACATACATCATAGCAGGAAACTAAGGAACATACCATTTTACAAAGAGAACTATGGAACATACCATCATAGTGGGAAACTAAGGAACATACCATTCTATCAGGATAACTAGGGAACATAAAATTCTACCAGAAAAATTAGGGAATATACTATTACTAGCGACTTGCCCATCAAAAATGACGGGGCAATAAAAAAGTGTTGAAATGCTGTTTGGCACACAATGTGAATGTACTGTGTGCCTATATATAGACCCCTATAGCACACTAATGAACCCATGTAATAACACTATAAGTGCCATGAGGGTCATCCAGGACCCTCGTGACACAAAGTGTAAGCACTACACCATTTTAACCCGCTCTCTTATGGGTGTCTATACAGACCCTCATAAGCCTCTATTTAACCCCATTAGTCCCATAAGGGTATCTAAAGACCTTCATGGGACAGTTAGATGCCTAACATTATCCCATAAGTGCTATGAGGGTTCTCCAGGACCCTCATGACACTAAGTACAAACACTACACTGCACTATAACCCCCAATAAACCATTAAATCTAAACTAACACCCTGTACACTAACCTATTAACACCTACACTACCTACCTACCAACTAATAACCCCCCCCCCATCCCAATAATTACAGAAAATATTAAAACCTAAGTCACAGAAAATAAAAAAGCCTAAGTCACAGAAAATAAAAAAACTACATTACAGAAAATAAAAAAACCTACATTCAGCCAATCACCCCGTGAAGGTGTATCCCATTGTGATTGGCTGAAGGCAATAAAGCTTTCTGATTGGTTTAAAAAAGATTGACAGGTGCATTAGCCAATCAGAATCCCATTCGTATTGGCTTACACCTTGGCACCTTCTGATTTGCTGAAACCTTGATTGACAGTGTTTTCAGCCAATCAGAAAGCGCCATTGACAATTTTCTTCCGGAAAAGGCTCTAGGAGGCTCATTAGCGTTGGGGGAGGTCCGCGAGTGCAAGTTTTTTTTTTGTTTGTTTTTTTAGAGCGAGCATTCTTCCAGGGCCCAGGTGGGGCAGAAGAGGAGGGGGCCGGGGACACCGCGGGGAGATAAGTTCAATCTATATTATGTTTATTTTATTTTATATTGTGTATGTGTATTTAGTAATAATGTAATGTTCATTTTTACAGGGCCGCGCCGGAGAACAAAATAAGAAGAATGGGGACATACTGGAAAGGTGAGTAGAATATTTAGAATATTTCGAATGTTTCTTTATTGTATGTTATCTGTTGTACTATTTTTTTTTTTTTTGCTAGGATAGCGATCGGAAGTGCCATCTGCAAAGGTAATTGGTCTTAATTATTTTATTTTAGGTTAGAATTAGGGTTTGTGTATGGATATAGGATTTATTGTATGTTAGATAGTGGGGATTTATTTTAGATAGATAGGGGGGTAGGTGTGTATTTTAGATAGGATTTATTGTATTTTAGATAGTGGGGTATGTATGTTAGATAGGATTTAATGTATTTTAGATAGTGGGGTATGTGTGTATTTTAGATAGTATTAAATGTATTTTAGATAGGGGGTATTGTATTTTATTTGTATTGTAATGTAATGTATATATTCTGTGTGTATTTCCTTTTCAGTTGTGTAATTTTTTTTTGTTATTTTCTGTAATGTTGATTTTTCTATTTTTTGTGACTTAGTTTTTTTTTATTTTCTGTAATGCAGATTTTTTATTTACTGTGACTTAGGTTTTATTATTTTTTGTGAGCTAGGTTTTATTATTTTCTGTAATTTGTGGGGTAAGGAGTTTATTAGGGGTAGGTAGGTAGTGTAGGTGTTAATAGGTTAGTGTAGAGGGAGTTTAGTTTAGATTTAATGGTTTAATAGGGGGTATAGTGCAGTGTAGTGTTTGTACTTAGTGACATGAGGGTCCTTGAGGACAGTCATGGCACTTACGTGGTTAATGTTAGGGTTCTAACTGCCCCAAAAGGGTCTCTATATACCATTTTGGGACTACTGGGGTTAAATAGAGGCTTATGATGGTCTGTATAGACCCACATAAGAGACAGGGTTAAATAGGCTTCGATGGGTTTACATAGGCCCAGTTAGGGTTAAACAGACCCAGTTAGGGTTAGATAGGTACTATTAGGGTTACGTAGGCTCAGGGTTGGGTTAATTGGGTATAGTTAGGGTTAATAGTGTAGTGCTTACACTTTGTGTCATGAGGGTCCTGGATGACCCTCATGGCACTTATAGTGTTATTACATGGGTAAATTAGTGTCCTATAGGGGTCTATATAGACCCCTATTGGACTGATAGGGTTAATTATTGGCTTATGGGGCTCTGTATTGACCCCCATGATTGACAGGGTTTATTAAGGGATTATAGGGGGTCTTCATTGACTCCCATGAGTGACAGGGTTAATTCAGGGCTTATGGGGGTCTGTATTGACCCCCATGAGTGACAGGGTTATTTAAGGGCTTATGGGGGTATGTATTGACCCCCATGAGTGACAGGGTTAATTAAGGGTTTATGGGGGTCTGTATGGACCCCCAAGAGTGACAGGGTTAATTAAGGCTTTATGGGGGTCTTCATTGACCCCCATGAGTGACAGGATTATTTAAGGGCTTATGGGGGTATGTATTGACCCCCATGAGTGACAGGGTTAATTAAGGGTTTATGGGGGTCTGTATGGACCCCCGTGAGTGACAGGGTTAATTTACTGCTTATGGGGGTCTGTATTGACCCCCATGAGTGACAGGGTTAATTAAGGGTAGAATGGTATGTTCTCTAGTTCTCCTGGTAGAATAGTATGTTGTCTAGTTCTCCTGGTAGAATGGTATATTTTCTAGTCCTCCTGGTAGAATGGTATGTTCTCTAGTCCTCCTGGTAGAATGGTATGTTCCCTAGTCCTCCTGGTTGAATGGTATGTTCCCTGGTTCTCCTGGTAGAATGGTATGTTCCCTAGTTGTCTTGGTAGAATGGTATGTTCCCTAGTCCTCCTGCTAGAATGGTATATTCTCTAGTTCTCCTGGTAGAATGGTATGTTCTCTAGTCCTCCTGGTAGAATGGTATGTTCTCTAGTCCTCCTGGTAGAATGGTATATTCTCTAGTCCTCCTGGTAGAATGGTATGTTCTCTAGTCCTCCTGGTAGAATGGTATGTTCCCTAATTTACAGCAAGCAAATTTATTATTAAAGATATTACATTATCCACAAATGTCTGCATAGTTATAACTCTGGTATCTCCAGTAGTAACATACGGATGTGAGAGCTGGACCATAAAGAAGGCTGAGCGCTGTAGAATTGACACCTGCTTAGAGTCCCTTGTACTGCAAGAAGATCCAGCCAATCAATACTATAGGAGTGAAGCCAAACTGTTCACTGGAAGGTTAGATCATGAGGCTGAAGCTCAAATATTTTGTCCATATCATGAGAAGACAGTATTCGATAGAGAAGACTCTGATGAGAAAGACTAAAGGCATACAAAGAAGGGGGCGACAGAGGTAGAAATGGATAGATGAGGTCACTGAAGCAATGAATATGAATCTCAGAGGTACATGGCATGCTGTGGTCAAATGGGTCATGGTGAGCTGGACACCACTGAAAGACTAAACAATTACCTAAACAGACTAGACATCTACCTAAAAAGCCGGGCTTAATTAATCCGCAGGACATCTTGCCTTAATATATTTATTTGGTCAATGTTATAATTTTAAACTATTGTAGTAACAAATACTCCATCAATCGATTGTTATTTAAAAACTAGCGACTTGCCGGGCAAATATGACGGCAATAAACTTTGGAGCCTGGCAATGCTGTTTTCCAGACAGTGTGATTCTTTTGGCCCTCTGCGCACCTTCGGCGCTCATTGCCAGCCTCTCCCCTCGTGTACTTCAACTTTCCTGCTTTGCAATGATCACCTTTGGCGCTCCTTGCAAAACTTTCCTCCCGCTCATTGCAGGGTTCATTAACCTGCAAGTTTAGTGCTTGGGAACGCAGTGTGTCGCTCCATCTCCCCCTGTCCCTTCCCGGTGTGTTTCTCCTCTGTGTATCTGCTAAATCTTTCCGTTGGTTTTATTTTCACAGTCACGCATGCCTGGTGTTGTTCGTGCAAGTATTAGTGTCTTTGCCGTTGTGTATTTTCTTAGTCCCGCATATTTTTCAGAGATCGGTATTTTTCGGAGGTCGGAATGTGCTTAGCCTCGTTTTAATTCCGTTTTCAGATTTTTTTCTACGTTTTTCGTTTGGCATTTTTTTTCTTGCTTAGCCGATTTTCGAGTGACAAAACGCGGCAAATTGGGCTGAAATTTGCTTGCAACCTCACTCCCAGGCGTCCTGGCTCTCCCCCTGTGCTGTGTGTGAGTGTGTTTTAATTTATTTGTAATTGTTTTAGTTTTTCGATTTCAGCGGTTCGGCCATTACATTCTTATTTTTCCAAAGTTGGATTTTGTTTGTGTAAGTGTTACTGTCTTTGGAGTTGTGTCCCGCGCGCCTGGCGTTGTTCATGTAAGTGTTACTGTGTGTGGCGTCGAGTGTGGTTTATTTATTTTTGTTTGTTTTTTGTGTTTTTTTATTTCGGCCGTTACATATTATATTGTATATTTCCGAGTATGGATTTTGTTTGCCCCCGAAATTCCTGCGTGCTTCAATGTCTCAACTGCTCGGCTCACTTTGCGAGACTCACAGGAGCGCCTTTGGCGCTCATTTCAGCTTAAGTCTTGCGTGTTTCCATGCCTCAACTGCTTGCCTCGCTTTTCGAGGCTCGCAGGGCAATAAGCGCCTTCCTCGCTCATTGCCTAAGTCCTCGGAAGGCTTTTACGCCTCAACGGCTCGCCTCGCTTTGCGAGGCTCGCAAGCGTGATGACAAATCGCAGTTTGACAACTATTAGATGCGATAGTATTTTCGTGTAATAAACCTGTGTTTGTCAGTTTGTCAGATCCTCTCCCTTAGTACTTGCTTTTATCTTTCTTCCAAAATATAATCATTGCTAATTAATCTCTGACTTTGCATGTACCCTAAAGGCAGTCACTAGGGACACCGCGGGGAGGTAAGTTTAATCTATATTATGTTTATTTTATTTTATATTGTGTATGTGTATTTAGTAGTAATGTAATGTTAATTTTTACAGGGCCGCGCCGGAGAACAAAATAAGAAGAATGAGGACATACTGGAAAGGTGAGTAGAATATTTAGAATATTTCGAATGTTTCTTTATTGTATGTTATCTGTTGTACTATTTTTTTTTTTTTGCTAGGATAGCGATCTGAAGGGCTATCTGCAAAGGTAATTGGTCTTAATTATTTTATTTTAGGTTAGAATTAGGGTTTGTGTATGGATATAGGATTTATTGTATGTTAGATAGTGGGGATTTATTTTAGATAGATAGGGGGGTTGGTGTGTATTTTAGATAGGATTTATTGTATTTTAGATAGTGGGGTATGTATGTTAGATAGGATTTAATGTATTTTAGATAGTGGGGTATGTGTGTATTTTAGATAGTATTAAATGTATTTTAGATAGGGGGTATTGTATTTTATTTGTATTGTAATATAATGTAATGTATATATTCTGTGTGTTTTTCCTTTTCAGTTGTGTAATTTTTTTTTGTTATTTTCTGTAATGTTGATTTTTCTATTTTTTTCGACTTATTTTTTTTTTATTTTCTGTAATGCAGATTTTTTTATTTACTGTGACTTAAGTTTTATTATTTTTTGTGAGTTAGGTTTTATTATTTTCTGTAATTTGTGGGGTAAGGAGTTTATTAGGGGTATGTAGGTAGTGTAGGTGTTAATAGGTTAGTGTAGAGGGAGTTTAGTTTAGATTTAATGGTTTAATAGGGGGTATAGTGCAGTGTAGTGTTTGTACTTAGTGACATGAGGGTCCTTGAGGACAGTCATGGCACTTATGTGGTTAATGTTAGGGTTCTAACTGCCCCAAAAGGGTCTCTATATACCATTTTGGGACTACTGGGGTTAAATAAAGGCTTATGAGGGTCTTTATAGACCCACCTAAGAGACAGGGTTAAATAGGCTTAGATGGGTTTACATAGGCCCAGTTAGGGTTAAATAGGACCAGTTAGGGTTAGATAGGTACTTTTAGGGTTACGTAGGCCCAGGGTTGGGTTAATTGGGTATAGTTAGGGTTAATAGTGTAGTGCTTACACTTTGTGTCATGAAGGTCCTGGATGACCCTCATGGCACTTATAGTGTTATTACATGGGTAAATTAGTGTCCTATAGGGGTCTATATAGACCCCTATTGGACTGATAGGGTTAATTATTGGCTTATGGGGGTCTGTATTGACCCCCATGAGTGACAGGGTTAATTAAGGGATTATAGGGGGTCTTCATTGACTCCCATGAGTGACAGGGTTAATCCAGGGCTTATGGGGGTATGTATTGACCCCCATGAGTGACAGGGTTAATTAAGGGTTTATGGGGGTCTGTATGGACCCCATGAGTGACAGAGTTAATTAAGGGCTTATGGGGGTCTTCATTAACCCCCATGAGCGACAGGGTTAATTTAGGGCTTATGGGGGTCTGTATTGACCCCCATGAGTGACAGGGTTAATTAAGGGCTTATGGGGATCTGTATTGACCCCCATGAGTGACAGGGTTATTTAAGAGCTTATGGGGGTATGTATTGACCCCCATGAGTGACAGGGTTAATTAAGGGTTTATGGGGGTCTGTATGGACCCCCATGAGTGACAGGGTTAATTTAGTGCTTATGGGGGTCTGTATTGACCCCCATGAGTGACAGGGTTAATTTAGTTCTTATGGGGGTCTGTATTGACCCCCGTGTGTGACAGGGTTAATTAAGGGTTTATGGAGGCCACCCACAGGGAGAAATATCCTGTAGTATATCAGTCTGGTCTCACTCAGAAGAGTGATTCATTATTTCAGGGCTGGGTCACTATTTTGAGTGGGACCAGACTCATATACTACAGGATATTTCTCCCTGTAAAGGGCACAAGTGGCTAAAAGAGGTTGCTCTCAGAGTGGGTTATCATGTCCAAAGAACTAACCTATTAAGGTTAGTTTGGTCTCTGATTGAGCGCCTCTAACTTTGTTTTTTGAATATACCATTATAGTTGGAAACTAGGGAACATACCATTCTGCAGGATAACTTGGGAACATACCATCATAGCGGGAAACTAGGGAACATACCATTCTAATAGAACATACCATCATAGTGGGAAACTAGGGAACATACCATTCTGCAGGATAACTTGGGAACATACCATCATAGTGGGAAACTAGGGAACATACCATTCTGCAGGAGAACTTGGGAACATACCATCATAGCGGGAAATTAGGGAACATACCATTCTAATAGAACATACCATCATAGCGGGAAACTAGGGAACATACCATTCTAATAGAACATACCATCATAGCGGGAAACTAGGGAACATACCATTCTGCAGGAGAACTTGGGAACATGCCATCATAGCGGGAAATTAGGGAACATACCATTCTGCAGGAGGACTTGGGAACATACCACGCACGCAGCCTATTTACACTACACACTGCGCACATTGCTGACACACAGCAGCTCCACAACACTGCAAATCTACATTGTATGCGGCAGGAACATCAAAACGGATTGCCAGCTCTTCAGCACAATGCTTCCTGCATATATTACTTCCAAATAGGTAAAGTATATTCATTTATAGTGGGAAACTAGGGAACATACCATTCTAATAGAACATACCATCATAGTGGGAAACTAGGGAACATACCATTCTATCAGGAGAACTAGAGAACATACCACCATAGTGGGAGAATAGGGAACATACCATTCTACCAGGAGAATTATGGAATATACCATCATAGTGGGAAACTATGTCAAATACTTTACTAAATTCTAGATAAACTACATCTACTGCTCCACCCTGGTCTAGATCTTTGGTAACATAGTAAGAAAAGTCAGTTAGCTTAGTCTGACACGATCTCCCAGCAGTAACACCATGTTATCCATGATCCTGTAAATTATTAGACTTTAGATATTCAATAATTATTTATTTCAAAAGTGACTCCATTACTTTGCATACTTCTGATGTCAGACTTACTGGCCTGTAGTTAGGGAGTCTTCCCTACTAATATTTTATATAGGTAATGATGCAGGAAGTACCGATCTAAGCTCCCTGAATACCCCGGAACTACTGGGCCTGCTGAATAGTAACATCTCCTCTTCTGACCTGTGTTAATGACTTTATCTCTCAATGCAGCTCCCTCAATGGAAACCCGCCCTCTCCAATATTTAATGAAATAACAGAGCAGAAGTTCTTTTCAGGCAGTTTGCTGTGACCCCGCCTTCTTCTGTAGAGCTTCCATCTACTTTCTTAAGTCTAGTTATTCATTCCTTAGCTTTTATCTTTTCACACATTGCTAAGTTTTGTTACCTTTTTTATTTTCTGTAGATCTGATAACGTGTTTCGCTGCCTCTGTTTGGCTTTGTATACTTCACTATCCTCTCCATTATATGTCTCACGTCAGGTGCGTCCTGGTGATGTGCGTCGGGTGCGCCCTGAAGTTGGGTGTGTCCGGATGATGTGCGTCGGGTGCGTCCTGATGACGTGTTCACCCTAACACACAGTGTCGGAAGCGTCGCCTCTCACAGCAGCCACGCTAAAACGCTCACTTAAATTCTCAAACCACAGAAACACCTTTTCAAATGAAACAAACAGAAACTACATACCAATAAAAAATACTTATAAGAACAAACTTCAGATATCACATATAATAGTTGTCAAACTACGAATCGTCGTCATGCTTCACAAGCTCGCAAGAACTGCTTCCCTCACAAAGCAAGGGGCCGTATTTGCGGAGGTGGAGGCTCTACGGCGCCTCACATGCGGTTAAAAACACCCACACAAGCGGCACTACAAAAATAGATCTAACACGCAATCACTATATACAGACTTGCACAAAAAAATCCGAACCGCAGGATTTCTAAAGGAAAATTTACGGACTTAGCATAAAAAAATACGAGCCGCGGGACTTAGAAAAAAAAACATTACGAACTCGCAAAAATACGACCATCATGTCCGAACCGTGCGCACCTGAAAACATTAAAAACACAATAAATACACACAAAAAATACATAAAAATCTAACCCACAGCAAGCGGGGGGCACCCAGGACCTCTGCAAGTGAAGTTACACCTCAATTTAAGTCAAAATTCCCGAGTTTAGAAGCCCCTAAGTGAGAGAAAAAATGTCTGCCGAAAAAAACGAAAACGAGGCTACAGGACCCTAAAGACGCAAAACACCACCAAGCACATACGACTACGTCATACACAGCCGCGTACCACATACATTAGCCACCATTTTACAACACTAACTTACACAATGCGGAAGTACACAGCTAACGGCTTCCCCTCGCGCACGCAGCCTATTTACACTACACACTGCGCACATTGCTGACACTTACACAGCAGCTCCACAACACTGCAAATCTACATTGTATGCTGCAGGAACATCAAAACGGATTGCCAGCTCTTCAGCACAATGCTTCCTATATTACTTCCAAATAGGTAAAGTATATTCATTTATTAATGTATTAATTATTGTATTAGTATACAAAAACACATATACACAAAAAACAAAACAAAAAACACTATCGCAATAAACACAAAACCCAATTACCGTGCGACTCACAACGAGCGCCAACGCTGATCATAGCACACAAAGCCTTGCAATAAGCGCAAAAAGCAGATCTGCGCCGACCAAACAATAACAGCAACAGCGCCTATCAGAAAAAAAAAATACCACAACCAACAGCCTCGCAATGAGCGCCGAAGGATCTCGGACCACAACAAAAATGAATGTCTGGCCCAAACTGCATTCCGTGCCTTACAATTTTATTGCCGTCATTTTTGACGGGCAAGTCGCTAGTTACTGTATAAGCTGCAGAACTACTAAGTGGATTCTGCGTTAACCAAAGTCAAAAACAATGGAGCAACAAAGGAAAAACTGAATACTACGATAATTAAAGTTGAATATATTTAGAACACAAGAAAAAATGGCAGCTCTATTAAATTGAGGTAGAATTTTAATGAGGAGACTGACCACTGAAACTAGAGACTACAATAGATTACACATTTACATGGAAAAACTAATATAAAAAATTAGGTGTCACTACAGGTCATCAGAACATTGTATATATTGTGATTAATCTGCGGATTTTCAAATTTTCAGTTTTAAACAAAAAATAAACGTTTTATGTTGTCTTCCTAATAAAGGTTGTATTTTATATGTTGTTTCTCTATATACTATCCTAAGAGGTATTTCTGTTTTGACTGGTCCTCCAGTCAATTTTGATAAATTTGTGCTGGATATCCCACAAGGCTAAGTCTTAGCTACGGGATTTCTTATAGGAGAAGTTAAGTCGCTATTACATGGCTCCCATAGGATCTCCCACAAGGCCGAGTCTTAGCTACGGGATTTCTTATAGGAGAAGTTAAGTCACTATTACATGGCTACCATAGGATCTCCCACAATTCAGTGTCGTAGCTATGGGGGTCTTACAGGAGAAGTTAAGTTGCTATTACATGGTGCCCGTAGGATCTCCCACAATGCAGAGTTGTAGCTATGGCGATTCTTACAGAA
The DNA here is from genome assembly GCA_027410445.1 of Discoglossus pictus. NCBI lineage: Eukaryota > Metazoa > Chordata > Amphibia > Anura > Alytidae > Discoglossus > Discoglossus pictus. Next base: position 449,803,657 of record CM050166.1, on the reverse strand, counting down.
GAAGTTAAGTAACGATAACATGGCTCCCGTAAGTCTATCCCAAGGCCGAGTCTTAGCTACGGGAGTTCTTACAGGAGAAATTAAGTCACTATTACATGGCTCCCATAGGATCTCCCACAAGGCCGAGTCTTAGCTACGGGAGTTCTTTAATGGAGAAGTTAAGTCACTATTACATGGCTCCCATAGGATCTCCCACAAGGCCGAGTCTTAGCTACGGGAGTTCTTACAGGAGAAATTAAGTCACTATTACATGGCTCCCATAGGATCTCCCACAAGGCCGAGTCTTAGCTACAGGATTTCTTATAGGAGAAGTTAAGTCACTATTACATGGCTCCCATAGGATCTCCCACAAGGCTGAGTCTTCGCTACAGGTGTTCTTACAGGAGAAGGTAAGTCGCTATTACATGGCTCCCATAGGATTTCCCGTGAGGCAGAGTCTTAGCTACGGGAGTTCTTATAGGAGAAATTAAGTCGCTATTACATGGCTCCCATAGGATCTCCCACAAGGCTGAGTCTTAGCTACAGGATTTCTTATAGGAGAAGTTAAGTCACTATTACATGGCTCCCATAGGATCTCCCACAAGGCTGAGTCTTCGCTACAGGTGTTCTTACAGGAGAAGGTAAGTCGCTATTACATGGCTCCCATAGGATTTCCCGTGAGGCAGAGTCTTAGCTACGGGAGTTCTTATAGGAGAAATTAAGTCGCTATTACATGGCTCCCATAGGATCTCCCACAAGGCCGAGTCTTAGCTACGGGATTTCTTATAGGAGAAGTTAAGTCGCTATTACTTGGCTCCCATAGGATCTCCCACATGACCGAGTCTTAGCTACGGGATTTCTTATAGGAGAAGTTAAGTCGCTATTACATGGCTCCCGTAGGATCTCCCACATGGCAGAGTCTTAGCTACGGGAGTTCTTATAGGAGAAGTTAAGTCGCTATTACATGGCTACCATAGAATCTCCCACAATGCAGAGTCTTAGCTACGGGAGTTCTTATAGGAGAAGTTAAGTCACTATTACATGGCTACCATAGGATCTCCCACAAGGCCGAGTCTTAGCTACGGGAGTTCTTATAGGAGAAGTTAAGTCACTATCACATGGCTACCATAGGATCTCCCACAAGGCTGAGTCTTAGCTACGGGAGTTCTTTAATGGAGAAGTTAAGTCACTATTACATGGCTACCATAGGATCTCCCACAAGGCTGTCTTAGCTGTCACAACCTACAATGACGATGGAGTATAGAGGATCCTAGTCCTCTTTTCTCCTGTAGATTTTAGACCTAAGATTTGAGTGACTCAGACCAATGGACCTTCCTTGTGGATGCAAGAGCATACGTCCCAGCTTTTGGTAGTGTGCGCTGGGAAGAACCTGGCATGGAGTCAGAAACGATCTCTTCTGCCAGCATATGCCCTTGGGTCAATAATACACCTGCACACAAAGTCTTGATGAAAATTATGAACAACTTCTTTATTTTTACACAAGTATTTAAACACCTCACAAAAACAGTACAGGGAGTGGCTACCCCTTTGTCCAACCCTTATCTTCCTCTTGGCCAATGGGGTAATCTCCACAGTAACTTTATTACCTCTAGCCAATGGACTAGAGGTAAGCTCTGGGAACTTCCAGACCCCTCCCCTGGGCCGCCCACTAGGTGTGGCTAACAGAGTCATTTGCTGCCTGGCTCTCAAGGGAGAAACATCTACCTGTCCTATGGACTTTGCCCTGACTCTCTGAGTGAGAATACCTGTAGACCCCCTGGGGTTATGGTGCCTCAATGTCTGTATAGACCCCTTTGTTCTGGCCTTGCTATTACTTCAAGTGTTTACTTTAGGTGATAGCTGGAAGGCAGATGGGTGATCAACTCAGGTTACATATGCAGTCAATATGGATGATGCACACAACATGGCTCCAACATTCCAATACAATATATTTACAGATACAACACACAATGTTTCACACACATACAACCAACACATCCCACCAGCTCCCTCACATGACATCCATTACAATGAGCCTAAACATGGAAGGGATGGGGATATGCTAAGGGGTAAACTTATAATACTTTATCCCCTAGACCACAAAATAACAATATAACCTTATAACAGTATAACAGGGTGTCTGGGAGCCCCAAACCCCCAGGTATCGTCTCTTGTTAACAGTCTGTGACAGACATCTGTCCAAGTCCCAGATGACTGCCAAGTGAGCCATGACAATTACCCCCCCAAGTACAGATGTAGGTATCCTGTACTCCAGGATGCCTATCTGGACTGACAGTCAGGGCTCTAGTTGCCGCGACAATCCATCTGCGTTCTGGTGGAATTTCCCTTTGCGGTGTTGCACCGTGAAATTAAAAGTTTGTAGGGCTAAACTCCACCTCAGTAGTCGGCCATTCTCTCCAGCCACTTTAGATAACTAACAAAGAGGGTTATGGTCTGTGGTGACTGTGAACTGTCTTCCGTACAGGTAGTGCTGTAGTTTGCGTAGAGCCCAGACTACTGCTAAACATTCCTTTTCTATAGTTGCATAGGCTGTTTCTCGTTGCAGTAGTTTCCTACTAATGTAGGCCACTGGGTGCTCAACTCCCTGGTTGTCTGGCTGACTCAATACTGCCCCTATGCCATACATGGAGGCATCAGTCTGTACCACGAAAGGGCGGTTATAGTCTGGGGCAGCCAGGACTGGGGAGCAGGTCAGAGCATCCTTCAGTGTTTGGAAAGCCAACTGGCATGCAGAAGTCCAATTCACTTCCCGGGGTAGCTTCTTCTTGGTGAGATCCGTCAGGGGTTTGGCTGTGCTGCTGAAATCCGGAATAAATTTTCGGTAATACCCAGCAGTACCTAGGAAAGCCATCACCTGCTTCTTAGTTTTAGGGGTGGGCCAAGCTGCTATTCCCTCTACCTTGGCTGGTTCGGGTCTTAACTTCCCATTCCCCACCCAATGACCTAGGTATTGCACTTCTGCTCTAGCCCATTGACATTTGTCAGGTCTTATGGTCAACTTAGCTTGGTGAATTGCCTGCATAATTTGGCTAATGTGCCTTATATGGTCCTCCCAAGTCTGGCTAAAAATGGCTATATCATCCAGGTAGGCCTGGGCATACTCTTGGTGCCCTTGCAACAATGTGTCAGCTAGTCTCTGGAAGGTAGAAGGAGCATTTTTCATCCCAAATGGCATTACTTTAAACTGGAAGAGTCCAAAGGGGGTGATAAAGGCAGACTTCTCCTTTGCAGTCTCTTCTAAAGGGATCTGCCAATATCCTTTAGAGAGATCTAAAGTGGTTAAATATTTGGCAGTACCTAGCCGGTCCAACAACTCGTCCATGCGTGGAACAGGGTAGGCATCTGTTTTGGTTTTATCGTTCAGTCTACGGTAATCCACGCAAAAACGAGTGGTTCCATCTTTTTTGGGCACCAATACCACTGGAGATGCCCAGGGACTACTGGATTCTTCTATCACTCCCAAATGTAGCATAGTGCGTAATTCTGCCTGAATGTTGGCCCTAACTGCCTCTGGTACCCTGTAGGGGTGTTGCTTTAAGGGGGCACATTCCCCGGTTACTACTGGGTGGACAGCTAAGGGGGTACACCCTGGCTTGGTGGTGAACAGGGAGTGGAAGGGTTTTAAGCTGTTGGACAGCTGCTCTTTCTGCTCTGCGTCTAATTCCAGGGTCTGCTGAATACTTTCTCCTACTGTATCCTGGTCTGCTTTGTTTAGCATATCTGGGATCTGTCCCTCTTCTGGTTCGTCCTCTGTGGCCCTACAAATAGCTAATAGGTGAGCTGCTCTCTGAACGTACACCTTAAGTCTGTTTATATGGGCAACTCTGGTGATGGCCCTATCCGGGTCTATCATTACTACATAGGCCTTGTTCCCCACTTTCTGGCTGATTGTGTAAGGCCCTACCCACTGGGACTGTAATTTATTCTGGGGGTGAGGTTCCAGCATAAGCACCTTCGTTCCCTCTTCCAGAATTCTATTACTGGTCCCTGCCTTGTAGTATTTCTGATCCCTCTGCTGGGCTTTCCTCATGTTTTGGCTGACTATTCCAGTTAGTCTGGACATGTTCTCTCTGAAGGCTAGTACATAGGTGGCCACTGGTATGGGTTGCTGCCTATACTCCCCTTCCCATGTTTCCCTAATTATGCTTAAGGGTCCTCTCACATGTCTCCCATACAGGAGTTCAAAGGGGGAGTGCCCTGTAGACTCCTGGGGTACCTCTCTATAGGCGAACAGCAAACATGGCAACAACCGTTCCCAGTCTGGTTCCTGGTCTGTAAAAGTGCGTATCATATGTTTAAGAGTCCCATTGAACCGCTCGCATAGACCATTAGTCTGGGGATGGTAGGGGGAAGAGGTAATATGCTTAACGCCACACGTGGCCCATAGCTGTTCCGTGACTTTGGCCATAAATTGTGGGCCTTGATCGGACAAAATCTCATGGGGAAACCCTGTTCTGGTGAATATAGTCACCAAGGCGTCTGCTACCTTTGGAGCGGTTATACTGGACAAGGCTACTGCCTCAGGGTACCTAGTGGCATAATCTACCAGGGTAAGGATATACTGCTTCCCCGTTCTACTGGCTCTAGCTAGGGGCCCAATGATGTCCACAGCTACCCTCTGGAAGGGTTCTTCCATTACTGGGAGGGACTGTAACTTGGCCCTGTTGTTCTTCTTGAGAGGCCTGTTCCTTTGGCAGGCATCACAAGAATGGCAAAACTCCTTTACATCCTTATCCAACCCTGGCCAGAAAAATATCTCTTTCACTCTACTCCGGGTTTTCTTCTCCCCTAAGTGCCCTCCCAGGGGTATTTCATGTGCTACTTGTAGCACCTTGCCCCTATATAGCTGGGGAACCACTAATTGTTTCCTGGGTTTTCTGCCTACCTCATTATTTATAGGTACCTTGACCCTATATAACAACCCCTTATCCCAGATAACGCTGTATAGGTCATCCACTCCTTTGCCTCGTGCTGCCCTGTCCCTTAAACCAGCCAAAGTCTCGTCTTTCTGCAGAACTGCCCTGATCTCCTCTCCCTTGGCCCATCCTAAAGTTAATGTATTAGCAAGCAATGGACTTACCTCAGGTCTTGGGTATCCCCTCTGCTCCTGGTATGCCTCTCCAGGGTGGGTGCTCTTGGCTTGAGCTCTGGTAATGGGCTGTACATATTGGCTCGTCATGTGGCCCAAATCATTGCCCAGTAAAACATCCGCAGGGAGCCCATCCATGACTCCTACTTCCTTGCTTTGGTTCCCCATGCCCCAGTCCAAATTAACGCGAGCCATGGGGATGGTTAACTGTTCTCCTCCTGCTACCATCACCCACATTTCCTTTCGGATAGAATCTGTAGGGCGTACCCATTTGGGTAGGACTACTGTGACTGCTGATCCAGAGTCACGGTAGCCAGTAGCTTGGCGTCCTTGTAGCCACACGGCTTGCCTATGTTGTTCTCCAGACAGCTTCTGCGGGTTCCTTACAGTATAGACCCCTGAATATCCTCCCTCTGCTTCTGGCTCCCAAAGAGCTGCGTTGGAGCTCGCCGGCCCCTCAGTCCACTCCCCCAAATAATGTACATGGCGGTGGGGAGGTCCTCTAGAGATTTTGGGTGCCTGAGGACAATCCTTAGCAAAGTGACCTCGTTGATTGCAGTTGTAGCCTTCTGAGCTCATTGGTTTGGTCCCCCATTGTGTCCTGGGAGCAGGCTGGGACTTGGTACCCCTGTGGTCAGATGTTTTTACTGGCCGTGCCCAGGGCGCATTACGCATCTCAGGAGCTGATCGTGCTGGCACCACCTCTCTGGGGCCCCTACCCGTATTTAGGCTCGGTTTTGTTCCTTGGGACACTCTTTTGGCCCTGGTGCTGATAAACCGATCTGCCAGCGCAGCTGCTTGGTCTGCAGTGGTCGGTTTTTGATCTTGCAACCATTCACCTACTTCTGAGGAGCAAATGTTCAGGAATTGTTCCATCAGTACCACTTCCAATATCTGTTCGGCTGTGATGGCTCCTTGTGTAGACCACCACTGGGTACAAGCTCGCCTTAACCTGCACATAACCTCCACATGAGTGTCTGCTGGTCCTTTGGTGGTGCCCCTGAATCTATCCAAAAATGTCTCAGGCGTCACAGTATATCTGCTCAGCAACACAGTGCACAAATATTTATAATCCTGGGCTTGTTCTCGTGGAAGGGCTCCACATGCCGCACTGGCCCTTCCTGTTAACTTGTTCAGCAGCAATTTGGCCCATTCTCCATAGGGAATATCTTGGACCCCACATTGCTGCTCAAACTCCTGAAGGAATTCGTCCATATTGTCCATACCATCCTGGAACTTCTTAAAGTTCTGGTATGCCATCTTAACTCGTGCTGGCAATTCCTCTGTGCGGCAACCAAGCCTTTGCTGAGCTTGATCCCGCTCCCCAGTGCGCTCCTGCCAGATTCTCTGGTAATGCTGGTCTAGTACGTCGGACACCTCTTGTGCGGTCATCTTACTGGGGTATAAGTGCCTGGCTGCTTTTAACCGTCTTGTTGCTTCTTTGGCAATATCTTCCTCATATTGCTGCTCCATTCTTGGTCTTTCTGTAGAGTCTCCCACCTCTGTCACCAATTGTCACAACCTACAATGATGATGGAGTATAGAGGATCCTAGTCCTCTTTTCTCCTGTAGATTTTAGACCTAAGATTTGAGTGACTCAGACCAATGGACCTTCCTTGTGGATGCAAGAGCATAAGTCCCAGCTTTTGGTAGTGTGCGCTGGGAAGAACCTGGCATGGAGTCAGAAACGATCTCCTCTGCCAGCATATGCCCTTGGGTCAATAATACACCTGCACACAAAGTCTTGATGAAAATTATGAACAACTTCTTTATTTTTACACAAGTATTTAAACACCTCACAAAAACAGTACAGGGAGTGGCTACCCCTTTGTCCAACCCTTATCTTCCTCTTGGCCAATGGGGTAATCTCCACAGTAACTTTATTACCTCTAGCCAATGGACTAGAGGTAAGCTCTGGGAACTTCCAGACCCCTCCCCTGGGCCGCCCACTAGGTGTGGCTAACAGAGTCATTTGCTGCCTGGCTCTCAAGGGAGAAACATCTACCTGTCCTATGGACTTTGCCCTGACTCTCTGAGTGAGAATACCTGTAGACCCCCTGGGGTTATGGTGCCTCAATGTCTGTATAGACCCCTTTGTTCTGGCCTTGCTATTACTTCAAGTGTTTACTTTAGGTGATAGCTGGAAGGCAGATGGGTGATCAACTCAGGTTACATATGCAGTCAATATGGATGATGCACACAACATGGCTCCAACATTCCAATACAATATATTTACAGATACAACACACAATGTTTCACACACATACAACCAACACATCCCACCAGCTCCCTCACATGACATCCATTACAATGAGCCTAAACATGGAAGGGATGGGGATATGCTAAGGGGTAAACTTATAATACTTTATCCCCTAGACCACAAAATAACAATATAACCTTATAACAGTATAACAGGGTGTCTGGGAGCCCCAAACCCCCAGGTATCGTCTCTTGTTAACAGTCTGTGACAGACATCTGTCCAAGTCCCAGATGACTGCCAAGTGAGCCATGACATTAGCTACAGGAGTTCTTTAATGGAGAAGTTAAGTCACTATTACATGGCTACCATAGGATCTCCCACAAGGCCGAGTCTTAGCTACGGGAGTTCTTATAGGAGAAGTTAAGTCACTATTACATGGCTACCATAGGATCTCCCACAATTCAGTGTCGTAGCTATGGGGGTTCTTACAGGAGAAGTTAAGTTGCTATTACATGGCTCCCATAGGATCTCCCACAATTTAGTGTCGTAGCTATAGGGGTCTTACAGGAGAAGTTAAGTTGCTATTACATGGCTCCCGTAGGATCTCCCACAATGCAGAGTTGTAGCTATGGCGATTCTTACAGAAGAAGTTAAGTAGCGATAACATGGCTCCCGTAAGTCTATCCCAAGGCCGAGTCTTAGCTACGGGAGTTCTTACAGGAGAAATTAAGTCACTATTACATGGCTACCATAGGATCTCCCACAAGGCCGAGTCTTAGCTACAGGATTTCTTATAGGAGAAGTTAAGTCACTATTACATGGCTCCCATAGGATCTCCCACAAGGCCGAGTCTTAGCTACGGGAGTTCTTTAATGCAGAAGTTAAGTCACTATTACATGGCTACCATAGGATCTCCCACAATTCAGTGTCGTAGCTATGGGGGTCTTACAGGAGAAGTTAAGTTGCTATTACATGGCTCCCGTAGGATCTCCCACAATGCAGAGTTGTAGCTATGGCGATTCTTACAGAAGAAGTTAAGTAGCGATAACATGGCTCCCGTAAGTCTATCCCAAGGCCGAGTCTTAGCTACGGGAGTTCTTACAGGAGAAATTAAGTCACTATTACATGGCTCCCATAGGATCTCCCACAAGGCCGAGTCTTAGCTACGGGAGTTCTTTAATGGAGAAGTTAAGTCACTATTACATGGCTACCATAGGATCTCCCACAAGGCTGAGTCTTAGCTATGGGAGTTCTTACAGGAGAAGTTAAGTCACTATTACATGGCTACCATAGGATCTCCCACAAGGCGAGTCTTAGCTACAGGATTTCTTATAGGAGAAGTTAAGTCACTATTACATGGCTCCCATAGGATCTCCCACAAGGCTGAGTCTTCGCTACAGGTGTTCTTACAGGAGAAGGTAAGTCGCTATTACATGGCTCCCATAGGATTTCCCGTGAGGCCGAGTCTTAGCTACGGGAGTTCTTTAATGGAGAAGCTAAGTCGCTATTACATGGCTCCCGTAGGATCTCCAAAAAAAGGCAGAGTCTTAGCTATGGGAGTTCTTACAGGAGAAGGTAAGTCACTATTACATGGCTACCATAGGATCTCCCACAAGGCTAAGTCTTAGCTATGGGAGTTCTTATAGGAGAAGTTAGGTCGCTATTACATGGCTCCCGTAGGATCTCCTGTGAGGCCGAGTCTTAGCTACGGGAGTTCTTATAAGAGAAGTTAAGTCACTATTACAAGGCACCCATAGGATCTCCCACAAGGCCGAGTCTTAGCTATGGGAGTTCTTATAGGAGAAGTTAAGTCCCTATTACATGGCCCTCATAGGATATTTATTGTAAGATTCTATTGATATGTAGCCGGGGGGTTGTGAGAGCTCTCGAATCTCTTCATGTGATTACTATTTAAATCTACCAATCAGAGATAAGGATTTTGACCATTTCCTGTAGTGCATCTGTAAATATTACAACACTTATACGCATTTCACACAAGAAAGGGGAACACATTAAGGTTTTCTGTCATTACAAATGTACAATGCAATTACACATCAATCTATATATTAATGTCACACTGCATGGCGTCTGGGGGATTGTAAATGTATTTGTAGTGCAGGTGAGTAGCATTAACCCCTGGGCCTCTTTATTAACAAGATGTGACTTAGCATTAGTTGGGTGTCAGTCTCCCTCTATTATGGTATATTCCCTAGTCTCCTGGTAGAATGGTATGTTCCCTAGTTTCCTGCTATGATCATGTATTCCGTAGTTCTCCTTATAGATTTGTTCGTTCCTTAGTTTGCCGCCATAATGGTAAATATCCTATTTCTCCTGGTAGAATGGTATGTTCCTTAGCTTCCTGCTATGATCGTATATTTCCTAGTTCTCCTGGTGGAATGGTAGGTTCTCTAGTCTCCCGCTATGATGGTATGTTCCCCACTTCTCCTGATGGAATGGTATGCTCCTTAGCTTCCAGCTATGATGGTATGTTCCCTAGTTCTCCTGATGGTATGGTAGGTTCCCTAGTTTCACGCTATATTGGTATGTTCCCCACTTCTCCTGATGGAATGGTATGCTCCTTAGCTTCCAGCTATGATGGTATGTTCCCTAGTTCTTCTGATTGAATGGTATGCTCCTTAGCTTCCAGCTATGATGGTATGTTCCCTAGTTCTCCTGATGGAATGGTATGCTCCTTAGTTTCCCACTATGATGGTATATTCCCTAATTCTCCTGGTGGAATGGTATGTTCCCTAGTCTCCCGCTATGATGGTATGTTCCCTAGTTCTCCTGGTGGAATGGTATGCTCATTAGTTTCTCGCTATGATCATATATTCCATAGTTCTCCTGGTAGAATGGTATGCTCCCTAGTCTCCCGCTATTATGATATATTCCCTAGTTCTCCTGGTAGAATGGTATGCTCCCTAGTCTCCCGCTATTATGACATATTCCCTAGTTCTCCTGGTAGAATGGTATGTTCCCTAGTTTCCCGCTATGATCGTATATTCCCTAGTTCTCCTGGTAGAATGGTATGCTCCTTAGTTTCCCGCTATGATGGTATATTACCCCACTTCTCCTGATGGAATGGTATGCTCCTTAGCTTCCAGCTATGATGGTATGTTACCTAGTTCTCCTGGTAGAATGGTATGTTCCCTAGCTTCCCGCTATGATGGTATATTCACTAGTTCTCCTGATGGGAATGGTATACTCCTTAGTTTCCTGCTATGATGGTATGTTCCCCACTTCTCCTGATGGAATGTTATGCTCCTTAGCTTCCAGCTATGATGGTATGTTAACTAGTTCTCCTGATGGAATGGTATGCTTCTTAGTTTCCCACTATGATGGTATATTCCCTAGTTCTCCTTGTAGAATGGTATGTTCCCTAGCTTCCTGTTATGATGGTATGTTCCCTAGTTTCCCGCTATGATGGTATGTTCCCTTGTTCTCCTGGTGGAATGGTATGTTCCTTAGCTTCCAGCTATGATGGTATGTTCCCTAGTTCTCATGATTGAATGGTATGCTCCTTAGCTTCCTGCTATGAAGGTATGTTCCCTAGTTCTTCTGATGGAATGATATGCTCCTTAGTTTCCTGCTGTGAAGGTATGTTCCCTAGTTCTCCTGATTGAATGGTATGTTCCCTAGTTTCCAGCTATGATGGTATGTTCCCTAGTTCTCCTGATTGAATGGTATGGGTATGCTCCTTAGTTTCCAGCTATGATGGTATGTTCACTAGTTCTCCGGATGGAATGGTATGCTTCTTAGTTTCCCGCTATGATGGTATATTCCCTAGTTCTCCTGGTGGAATGGTGGGCTCCCTAGTCTCCCGCTATGATGGTATATTCCCTAGTTCTCCTGGTGGAATTGTATGTGCCCTAGCTTCCCACTATGATGGTATGTTCCCTAGTTCTCCTGGTGGAATGGTGGGCTCCCTAGTCTCCCGATATTATGATATATTCCCTAGTTCTCCTGGTAGAATGATATGTTCCCTGGTCTCCCGCTATGATAGTATATTCCCTAGTTCTCCTGGTAGAAGCTCCATTGACAAATCTTTATACGGACCCTGGATGTATTTATATAAGGTAATCATATCTCCTCTTAGACTCCTTTTTTCTAGAGAAAATAAGTTTAATTTGGTTAGTCTTTCTTCATAACTTAGCCCCTCCATTCCCCTTATTAGTTTTGTTGCCCTCCTCTGTACCTTTTCCAGCTCTAAAATGTCCTTTTTATGAAGTGGTGCCCAAATGAGGGCGTACTAGGGATTTTTTATAGTGGCAGAATTATATTTGCTTTCCTGGCTTCTATACCCTTCTTAATACATGCTAATATTTTACTTGCCTTTGCAGCTGCTGCTTGGCATTGAGCACTTTTACCTAGGTGGTTGTCCACAAGCTCCCAAATCCCTTTCAATATCCGATACACCTAGATTTGCTCCATTAAGATTATAAATTGCACTAGCGACTTGCCCGTCAACAAAATGACGGCAATGTTATGTATATGTTTGTCAAGTTGTTTAGTTATTAACATATATTTTTGACACTTGTAAGTATTTTAATATGAACGTGTATTTTTGTAAAATGTTGATGTAATGGTTTTTTAAAATGTAATTAGTATCTGAAGAATTGTTAACTTGAATATACATTGAATGAATAGGAAAGCCAAAAGTATAAAGCATTTTTTAAACGTTGCAAATTTTAACATGAAGTTTAAAATATATGTAAGCAATAACCATCAAAGTATATATTTTTAAACTTGAACTTTATTTTTTATGTAAGTTTAGAAGTTGACAAAACATTGGTATAATTTTGAACATTATAAACAGGAACATAGTGAATACATTTTGTAAAGTAATTTTTTATTAAAAGTATTAACATTTGAATGTAAAAACAATTGACATTTAAATTAATCAGTATTAAAATTCAATTTCTATCACAATAATTGTTAACTTGAATATACATTGAATGTAGAGGAAGGCATACAGTCAAACTCTTGTTAAAACGTACGTAATTAAACTAATTTATTACTGAGCACATAAATTGGCGATAAACATTAATGTAGGTAGTAATCTTAAGATAACAGACAATATTTACATTGTGACTTAAAAGGTGCTTGACCTCTTAACATCCACTTTGTAATATGTTGAATGAAATAACTTCAAAATATATTTTTTAAACTTGTAACATTAGAAACATTAACATAGTGACTTAACATTTTAACATAATTTTTACTAACAATGCAAGGCAAGTATTTTGTGAGGCGAATCATTCATAAACATGACTTCCATTAATTATGACTGAATTAAACAACCAATTGTTATGTATTTTGCAATGCTTTTAAAAAATCTTGGCACCTTTAATTAGTATCCTTCAAAGTTATAGTACTTCATAGTAGACAATGTTTTTAGTAAAAATACGTCCATCTTCTAATAAATCACCTTGACTTTCATTGTTTTCAATGTAAACTTTAATTGCCTGTGGATTTTTGCACCTTGACAACGCAACGTACAATTGACCATGTGCAAAAACTGGTTCTTCCAAGAAAATACCCACAGATTTGAAAGTTTGACCTTGTGATTTATTAATGGTCATGGCAAATGCCATAATAATGGGAAATTGTCTTCTTTGAAGTATAAAAGGGAGACTACTTTCACTTGGTGCTAAATCTATTCTTGGTATGAAAACTCTCTCTCCTCTATGGGTCCCAGTTAAAATTTCAGCATCTATAAAATGGTCCTTTAATTGTTGAACAATTAATCTTGTGCCATTGCATAGGCCTTTTTTGGGATTCATATTTCGCAGTAACATGATAATTGCACCTTTCTTTAGCTGCAAAATATGTGGTGGCATTCCAGAAGGAGTTAAAGAGTTTATGAATTCAGTGGAAAAGTTAGCCTGACTTTCATTGTCATCAGCAAGTACAGAATCAGCACTGTGATAATTTCTTTGTGGTGCATAAATTTTTTTTAAGATTTTATTATTGAGGATTAATGCATCTTTATTTTTACACGTCAGTATGACTTGGTTGGCAAGCTCGGAATATTCTTCGTTATTTATGCTCCCTTCAAATATAGCCGATATAATATCTTGTTGACAAATCATATGAGGTGGGATCTCTACAGTGTCGTCAGGTAAATTTAGTATTTTTTCTGTTCTGCCTTCTCCAATTTTAATAAGCCAATCATTGAAATCAGTTTGGCCTTCTGATCTCATATTTTGTTGCAGTTGAAGATGGGTAAAATGTTTCCATACTGTACTTGACTTTATACATGTTTCGATAATGTCAGTTCGATTTCCATGTACAACAACAGGTAATGTTTGTCTAAAATCGCCACCCAACAACATTACCTTTCCACCAAATGGAAAAATATTATCCATGACTTCACGAAGCAAACGGTCAATACATTGGAGGGCATAGCATGACATCATTGTGGCCTCATCTATTATAATTAATTTACATTTCTTCAATTTCTTTGCTTGTAAGGATGTCATGCGAATATCTGACACAGAATTTTCTAAAATAGGCACTGGCAGTTTAAATCCACTATGAACAGTTCTTCCACCTTCTAATAAAAGTGCAGCAATTCCAGTAGTGGCAAACGCCATTGCTATTTTTCCTTGTGCTCGTACTGAACTCATTAATAAATTGTACAAATATGTTTTTCCTGATCCGCCAGGTCCATCAAGATAGAAATAACGCTCTGTCACCATGTCATCATCTATAGCATTTTTAATGGCATGAAATGCTTGCAATTGTAGTGTATTTAAAGTTGCAAGTCTTTCTTCTGTTCTTTCTGCTTGTAGTTGAATGTCATAGTCTTCAAAGTTAATGTCATCTATAAGACCTGGATCAGGCAAATTAAAACTTGCACAACTTAATCCATGAGTTAAAAAGACTTCTTGGATTTCCATTAATGCTTTTAAGTGTGCAATGGGTTCATTGTATCGTCGCATAAAGTCTTCAGCCATATTACTTTTAAAAGTCTCCCACAAAGCTAATGCATTTGGAGCATTTGAGAAGATACAAATAAAAGCAAATTGTTCTCTCATCTGTCGTGGCATTTGACATTGTGCTGCTTCTTCTAAGCATCTTTCCCACTCTGTATCATCAGCGAGTAAGTTTCTATGTCTTGCAGCTAAATGGAAGGATTCATATACAATGTCATTAACAGTTCTTAAGTGTTCAAAACTTTGTGCTCCAGGAACATTTAAAAGTAATATCCGTAAGCAAAAACGTTCAACATCTCTTGGACTGACTGTGTAAATTCTTGGAATAATTTTATTGCCTCTGGTTTTTCTTGGTCTCCATAATCCATTCACAAAAACATAGTGATATGGAATTTCAATATATAAGTATTGTGTTGCTTCAGCATCAGTGGAATTTAATGCAAACCATGCAGTTAGTGTAGTGTGACGATCTTCACTTTGGGCCAATGCATTCATTTCATTTCCAGCATGGAAATAGACTAAATGTCGTTGTGGCAAATGTACTGCTAACCTATATACTGCATGTGATCTATCATGCATTTCAAATTTTAAAAGCCGCCACATAGCTTCTGGCGCACTGACATAGCGAGCATCTACATGAGATGCAAGTTCATCATGTACTAACTCACTACTTTCAGGGTTGTCTGCACTTTTGACGACTACAGTAGCTGCATCGTAACCTTTGTAAATATATTTGTAGACATATTTAATGGATTTGATGGAAGTGCAGGCTTCTACGTTGATGTGGGCGTTGTACTTCATGAGTAAATGTGGATTGTAGGGTACTACATATCTATTGTCCACTTTTTTCCCACGAATAATGGCACTATCTCCTTCTCTTCTTTTATAAAGTGGATATCCATCACAATTGGCATAGGTTTTGTCTCTATAATCTTTGGGAAATTCTTTGGAACATTTATTATTTTCCATACATGGTGATTGTGGATTAAGGTCACCACAGGGTCCATGAATCATGCGATGAGTAACAATCTCATATAGTCTACCATATAGTTCTGGATCTGGTAGTTCAGCAACAATGACTGCATCCACTTTGTCTGAAGTATCTAATTTATCTTTTTCTTGAAGTATTATTAGAAGATGTGCATGTGGAAGGCCTCTTTTTTGAAATTCAATGGTATATACATAAGCAAGACATTTGCCAAATAACTGATTTATAGTGAAGTCACGTATTAATTCATTTAATTTAATCTTAAAAACTCTGGCTACTAAATCTGGTCGATCTGAAGCAGTTTGTCCAAGAAGTAGATTTAGTGTAATTTCTGGCCATTGTGGATTACATGTAAATGTCACAAATAAATCGGGTTTGCCAAATTTTGTCACAATAGCCATAGCATCATTGTATCTTTCTCTCATATTCCGAGGAGATCCTTGAAAGGAAGATGGTAAAATGATGGCTTTGCCAGCTGTCATGTCTCTGCTTGTAGCCACGTCAGCAACATAGTCCATGAGTCCAGAATATTGTTCTACACGGAGTTTATCTTGTTGATATTTGATAAAGTTTAAATTATTTGCCTCAACTTGCAAATATGAATCAATAATCCATTGTTGTGTTAGTTTCCCACCACATAAAATTGGATTAAATACATTGCGAATGGCAATTTGAGCTACTTTAAATTCAAGCATAGAAACATTATTTCGGATTCTGGCTTTAGCATTTGGGTAACTGGGAAGAGTTAATTTTGGTTGCCAACCTGCTTCTCCGTGTGGGAAAAAGATGGGATATGTCATTGGATCTAAATTTGGACTTAAGATACTCATATTAATAAACGGTTAGTCCTCATTTCTAGGATATATTCGTATGTCTCTTTGAAATGGTGGTTCTCCTTCATCATTGTGAAACACCATTGCAACCTCATTTGTTGTTGGCAAGTTATAACGACGTTTATCAGTATGTCTGTCTCTTTTAAGCACCATATTAACCTTCGGCATTGGTAATTGATGTGTTTGTGAATGAAGTAGTTGTTCATTTTCTACTTCTGCCAATTTTTTATAAGCTTTACTGTAGGGATTGTTGTCCATAATGTTATTTAGCTCTATGAAAACAGTGGGTAAGCATTTTTTATTTTCTTCCATCTGCATACGTTGGTCAACAGCTTCCATTGTATCTAGGACATATAGTTGAGCGAATTTTCTTTTATTTCCTTCCTCTGGATGTAAATGGGAAGTGCGATGATAAATTTGTCCTTGGACTTTAAAACAGTAAGGACCATGTCCTGGTACATTAGCAGCTAATGTTGCCCCCATGGATGCAAAGGATATGGCACTATTGTAGGATCTTATGTTTGTCTTAAAATTTTTGTAGTTTGGAAAAGTAGGTTCAGTCATAATATTTTGTAAATAAATTGGAAATTCTTTCCTTTCTGGAAGTTTGAACTTGCCTTTTTGACAACAACTAATAAATTGTCCATCTCTGGGTCTCTCCTGTTTAAAATAATAAGCCTCACAAAACTGACATTGAGTAGTCATGTCCCCACAACTATGAACCTCTACTGCTAAAGACTTGAGTAGAGGACAATTTGCAAAGCATATAGGATTTTGACTTTCATATTCATCAGGTGAAATGTCATATAATGTTTCAACAACAGGTTCTAAATGTTTTGTTTTTTTCGTTGCTTTTCTTGGTATATGTTGTATTGTTTGAGGTAAAATGTCATCTAATGTTTCATGAAACGGTTCTAAATGCTTTGTTTTCTTTGTTGCTTTTTTTGGTATCTCTTGTCTTTTTTCTGGCAAAATGTCATCTGATGTTTGAGCAACAGGTTGTAAATGCTTTATTTTCTTTGTAGTTTTTTTTGACATATCTTTAATTTCTGCAAGTGACAGTCTTTTGCTTGCAATTCTTTTGCGTTCTTTTTCTCGTCTAATTTCCTTCTTCTCCGGTGTCTGCTGGCTGTCTGCTCTCTGTCGTCGTTCTCTAGCTTGGCGTCTTTTCTTTTCTTGTTTACTCTCGTTATCAGCCATGTTAATCTGTAAAAATAAAATAATGTACCATTAGTTTATTTTGAGATGTTAAGTTGTTTTTCATGACATATAGTTATCAATAGTGTGTTAACATTTTATAGTTAATCAATTTCAATGCGTTCAATTGAATAAAAGTCTAAATAAGGGCATGAGATAATTATTTAAAGACATTTTTATTTATTAAACATGTATCCAAAAGCAAGTGTTTCAGTAACTAAAAAGGTATTTTAAAAAAGATGTTATGTCCTTATTTACAGCACTATTCAATTTGTCAAATGGCAATTAAATTAGGGTTTAGGACTGGAATGTTACAATGACAAATTGCATAGATTCTGTGTTTTTAGACTTTTTTGGACTATGCCAATTTATTTTTTAAGTTTACATTGAAGTTTGTATTTATTGTTAAAGATTATTGGCCCTAAAAGACAAATAAGAGATAGATGATAGATATTACTTTTTATACTGTACCTTGGTTGAAGTTTGATTTGAAGCAAAATTCTTTGTTGGTGCTGTGTTGAAAGCCTTCGTCCGATGGTCTGGTCCTGTGTTGGAAGTCCTCGTCCGATGGTGTAGTCCTCTGTTGAAAGTCCTCGTCCTCTGGTGTGGTCCTCAGTTCCAACTCCTGTTCCGATGTTCTTGATGCAGTATCTGTTATAAAATAAAAATGAAAATGTTATGTTATTTGAATGTCTTTGTATTAAAGAAAAAATTGCATTATTTCTGTGTTTTTCTACAATCCTTTTTGGTGCGCCACAATTTTGGTATGCTTCTGTAGGCTATTTTCTAAGGCTTATAGGTGGTTAAACATTAAAGAAGAATATTAATTAATTTTTCTCTTTTTTTACTTGTTATACTGTACCTTGGTTGAAGTTTGATTTGAAGCAGAATCTTTGTTCGTCCTGTGTTGAAAGCCTTCGTCTGATGGTCTGGTCCTGTGTTGAAAGTCCTCGTCCAATCGTCTGGTCCTCTGTTGAAAGTCCTCGTCCGATGGTGTAGTCCTCTGTTGAAAGTCCTCGTCCAATGGTCTGGTCCTCTGTTGAAAGTCCTCGTCCGCTGGTGTGGTTCTCAGTTGAAACTCCTGTTCCGATGTTCTTGACGCAGTATCTGATATAAAATAAAAATGAAAATGTAATATTATTTTAATGTATTTGTATGAACTAAAAAATGACATTATTTCTTTGTTTTTCTACAATCCCGTTTGGTGTCCACCACTTTTGGTATGCTTATTTAGGCCTTTTTCTAAGGCTTATAGATTGTTAAACATAAAATAAGTATCTAAATGTACTTTGGTATGTGTTTGTGTGAGTTTTCATACAATCCTGTTTGGTGCGCACCACTGTTGGTATGCTTATTTAGGCTTCTTTCTAAGGCTTATAGGTTGTTAAATATAAAATAAGAATGTAAATGTACTTTGGTATGTGTTTGTGTGAGTTTTCATACTATCCTGTTTGGTGCGCAGCACTGTTGGTATGCTTATTTAGGCTTCTTTCTAAGGCTTATAGGTTGTTAAACATAAAATAAGAATGTAAATGTAGTTTGCTATGTGTTTGTGTGAGTTTTCATACAATCCTGTTTGGTGCGCACCACTGTTGGTATGCTTATTTAGGCTTCTTTGTAAGGCTTATAGGTTGTTAAACATTAAATAAGAATCTAAATGTAGTTTGCTATGTGTTTGTGTGAGTTTTCATACAATCCTGTTTGGTGGGCACCACTGTTGGTATGCTTATTTAGGCTTCTTTGTAAGGCTTATAGGTTGTTCAACATTAAATAAGAATGTAAATGTAGTTTGCTATGTGTTTGTGTGAGTTTTCATACAATCCTGTTTGGTGCGCACCACTGTTGGTATACTTATTTAGGCTTCTTTCTAAGGCTTATAGGTTGTTAAACATTAAATAAGAATCTAAATGTAGTTTGCTATGTGTTTGTGTGAGTTTTCATTCAATCCTGTTTGGTGCGCACCACTGTTGGTATGCTTATTTAGGCTTCTTTCTAAGGCTTATAGGTTGTTAAACATAAAATAAGAATGTAAATGTAGTTTGCTATGTGTTTGTGTGAGTTTTCATACAATCCGGTTTGGTGCGCACCACTGTTGGTATACTTATTTAGGCTTCTTTCTAAGGCTTATAGGTTGTTAAACATAAAATAAGAATGTAAATGTAGTTTGCTATGTGTTTGTGTGAGTTTTCATACAATCCTGTTTGGTGCGCACCACTGTTGGTATACTTATTTAGGCTTCTTTCTAAGGCTTATAGGTTGTTAAACATTAAATAAGAATCTAAATGTAGTTTGCTATGTGTTTGTGTGAGTTTTCATTCAATCCTGTTTGGTGGGCACCAATGTTGGTATGCTTATTTAGGCTTCTTTCTAAGGCTTATAGGTTGTTAAACATTAAAATAAGAATGTAAATGTAAATCCTGTTTGATGGGCACCACTTTTGTTATACTTATGTAGTGTTTTTTCTAATGGTTATACATTGTTAAACAATCACATTTGAATGAGGCCCTCGGCCATTAAACATATTTAGGTCCTGAATCAATTGCGTTTTGACCAATTGAATAGGGCTCTATATAAGCACATAAAATATTTTTGGACAGAAGTTTTTAGTTAGTGAAGACCTATTATGTGCTTATATAAAGCCCTATTCAATTAGCCAACTCACAATTGAATAAGGCTCATGGTTCGGTTCTTTTTTATACTTAAATACTTTACCTTGATTGAAGTGTGGAATGACAGAGGGTCCCCTCCTGCCAATCTTAATCCGCCGGTCTTCTTGTAGTGTCTGTTTGAAAAATAAAGTGAAATAGTGAATTATAGAATTTTTTATTTGTATTTAACAAACCATGGCCTTTTCAGCATTTAAAGTATTTTTGTATCTTACCTCTTGTTCTTTGTTGGTGTTCTTTAAAAGGGATTGTGCTTCACAGTGTACGGTGCAAATTGTTGAGAGACGCTGTTGATGCAGAGTCTGTTTGAATATTTAAAAAAGTAGAAAGATTGAGTTTTAGGTGATCTATTGAATTGCAGTAAATTAATTTCATTGAAATATACTTCTGTAATTAATTTGAATTAACATTATTTTTTGGTGGGTGCTACACACATATGTCACATACATGAAGCACATTTCCATAGTTGAAAGTAATTTTTTTGTGTGAGTGTGACATATCACTATACATGAATCATATTTTAATTGTTAAATTAGCCTTATTTTTATTTTTGGCCAACATACATAAATGTGTGTGTGACATGTGACTATAGATGATACACATATATGTGCGTGTCACATATCAGTATACATGACTCATATTTTAATAGTATTTTAATAGTTCCAACTTATTTTTTTTTAATGTAATTTAAATGTAGTTGTTTAATTAGTTTGTTGCAGGGACAATACACATAAATGTGCATGTAACATGTCACTATACATTATACGCATAAATGTGCGTGTGACATGTCACTATACATTATACGCATAAATGTGCGTGTCACTTGTCACTATACATTATACACATAAATGTGCGTGTCACTTGTCAGTATACATTATACGCATAAATGTGCGTGTCACTTGTCAGTATACATTATACGCATAAATGTGCGTGTCACATGTCAGTATACATTATACGCATAAATGTGCGTGTCACTTGTCAGTATACATTATACACATAAATGTGCGTGTCACTTGTCAGTATACATTATACGCATAAATGTGCGTGTCACTTGTCACTATACATTATACGCATAAATGTGCGTGTGACATGTCACTATACATTATACGCATAAATGTGCGTGTGACATGTCACTATACATTATACGCATAAATGTGCGTGTCACTTGTCACTATACATTATACACATAAATGTGCGTGTCACTTGTCAGTATACATTATACGCATAAATGTGCGTGTCACTTGTCAGTATACATTATACGCATAAATGTGCGTGTCACATGTCAGTATACATTATACGCATAAATGTGCGTGTCACTTGTCAGTATACATTATACACATAAATGTGCGTGTCACTTGTCAGTATACATTATACGCATAAATGTGCGTGTCACTTGTCACTATACATTATACGCATAAATGTGCGTGTGACATGTCACTATACATTATACGCATAAATGTGCGTGTCACTTGTCACTATACATTATACGCATAAATGTGCGTGTCACTTGTCAATATACATTATACGCATATATGTGCGTGTCACTTGTCACTATACATTATACGCATATATGTGCGTGTCACATGTCACTATACATTATACGCATATATGTGCGTGTCACTTGTCAGTATACATAAACCTCTTTGTCTTGTTTAATTTTTTTTTTTGATGTCCTGTCTTGAAAATAAGTAATATATTATAGCTTACCTCTCAGTTGTAATTTGCACAATGTAAAGTAGTAAATTAGGAAAGAATTATCTTCTCAAGTTTTAGCAGCAGTTATCTCCGAAGTCACTCTGTTCATCACCTGAGGAGAAATGTATTTTTCTCTGTCAAATAGACAGTATTTATAAACTTGTAGAACATTCTGGAAAGTTAGACCGTTAGAACGCAATACGCATGCGCTATTTGCGTTCCAGCTTACAATTTGCGTTCCATCCGCCATTTTGTGCGTAGTAGTGGTTAAAATGGTGTTTAATATGAGTGTGATCCGTTCCGCATAGTATGTGTTTCATTATTGCGAGTAAGTGTAGTGTAGTTACGTCTGGAGCCTCGTTTTCGTTTTGTTCGGCGGCCATTTTTTCTCTCGCTTAGCCGATTTTCGTTCGTTTAAACTCTTTGTTTTGACTTAAATGGACGTGTAAATGAACTTTTGGAGGTGCCGGATGCCCCCCCGTGCTGTAAGTAAGCTTTTTATGTGTTTGTTGTGTTTATTTCTTGTGTTTGTGATGTTTTGATGCGCGGCGGTTGGAATGGGTCTTTCGCGGCCGTATTTTTTTCCGATGCGGCCGTATTTTGTTGCGATGTTGCCGTATTTTTTTGCGATATACGCAGTTAGCTTTTACGTGTACGACGCAGTGTATTTGTTTCTAAGTCGTGCGTATGTGTGTTAAAAGCGTGTGAAGGGCCTTTTTTACTGTTTTTTTGTTAAGTCTTGCGTCTGTGTGTCTGGGTGTAAGCGTGTGAGGCGACTTTGAGTTTTTTTTTTGTTATGAAGTTGTGTGTGTATGTGTGTGTTAACACAGCCGATGTTGGGATGCTCCCACCACCGCAAATGCGGACCCTCGCTTCGCGAGGATCCGCATTTGCGGGGACGTTGTTGGGTTTTTGTTGGCTGGGCGGTTGGGTTTATTCTGTTAAAAAAGTCGTGTGTGTGTATGTGTGTGTTAACACAGCCGACGTTGAGCCTCCACAACCGCAAATGCGGGCCCTCGCTTCGCGAGGACCCGCATTTGCGGCGAACTGCGTCCCTCGCTTCGCGAGGGACGCAGTTCTTGCGGGCTCGCTACGCGAGCCCGCAAGCGTGAGCAACGACTCGTACGCTCACAACTATATATGTGATGGCTATTTTTCCTTCCCAGATGCATAACCTTACATTTATTCGTATTAAATCTCATCTGCCATTTAGATGCCCATTCCTCAATTTTATGTAAATCCCTTTGGAGGGAAAGCACATCACTATCTGATTTAATTACCTTGCACAACTTCGTATCATCAGTGAAAATGGAGACACCACACTCCAATCCTACCTCTAAGTCATTAATAAATATGTTAAAAAGGAGAAGACCTAATACTGAACCCTGAGGAACCCCACTTACCACATTAGTCCAATCGGAGTATGTTCCATTTACAACAACCCTTTGCTTCCTGTCTTTTAGCCAGCTCTCAATCCATGAGCAGATATTTACTGCAACTCCTGTATATCTTAGTTTGCACAATAGTCTCCCATGTGGCACTGTATCAAAAGCCTTTGCAAAATCCAAAAAGACTACATCCACTGAGTTGCCTTGATCCAGGTTCCTAATAACCTCCTCATAGAAACTAATTAGATTTGTTTGACCTATCTCTCATAAATCCATGTTGACTCCTACTTATAATCCTGTTCAAATAGACATATTCTTGTATATTATCCCTCTTGTTTGTATGTCCCCTCTTGTTTGTATAATATAAATGCCTGTTTTTTACTCCGTATCTTGATCTTTAAATCATTGTTAAGCCACATTGGATGGGATTTACTCCTTTTACTTTTATTCCTGCTATTATGGTATATTCCCTAGTTCTCCTGGTGGAATGATAGGTTCCCTAGCTTCCCGCTATGATGGTATATTCCCTAGTCTCCTGCTATTATGGTATATTCCCCAGTTCTCCTAATGGAATGGTATGCTCCTTAGTTTCCTGCTATTATGATAAAGAATAGATTAAAATAATTATTTTTGTTATTGCTTGTTATTAAGACAAAAGCTTTATGGAACAAACTCACATGCAATGTAGGATTTTGTGTATGTTCACGCTATGCCAACGATATCTTTACTTGTTGCTCTGAATCAGAGGAGAGTTGCAAGAAACGTGCGTCGGGTTGACGTAGGAACGCTGTCGCAGGTCGATGACGTCATTTCCATGTGTCTGGATCGCGGCGTGCACAGCAAGATAGTTATCGTTCTAACCACAGGCCCATAAACTAAAGTCCCTGTCCCTAACCAGCCAGTTTATGCAGGAGGAGAGCTGGACATTATATTGGGAAATACCTAGGTTATAGAACGCTACGGGATTGGGCCAGCACCAGAGGGGATAAACGGACATAAGCACTGTGGGGGGCTTGCCATTCTGGTGCTATTTTGGTACCTTATAGCACTATATGTCCCCAATATTAGAATATTTTGTATTAGCACACAGCTGTACATAATATTTGTTCTATACCCCTGCAGCAATTTATATTTAAATCGTTTTAGTCTCAATCCAACAGGATTGTCTTTATATGACCATATCATTATTTAGCACTTTATATATATTTTTTGTCACTTCAGCAATTTATTATAAATTGCTAAAAAAGGGTAGAATATTTGACTTTATATTACCAAGGTTCTACATCAGCTCATTTAATAATCTCTAATCCTTGCATCCTATGTCCACATATTTTAATATGGATTTTACAGTTTAATAAAAGTTAAGTTTTATGATTTAGTTGATTCTCTCTTTTTTGAGATTAGGATAATCAGGTGTGCCCTACAAAAGGATCTTTTTTCTTTTAAAGTATGAGAGTTACACAAGCTCAGATCGTCAGTGACAAACCAGATACTTCTTGGATATTTAAAGCTATTCAATAACGTTAACAAAAAGCTGACCTGCTACAGAGATTTTGAGCATGTGCAAGAACAACTAGCATGGAGAGAGGTAGAGGGGAGAAGATGAGAAATCACAAACAATCCTACATGCCAGGACAGTGAATTCATGTACAAAATGATCACCAAGGTCCACACTTGATGTTGCACATGGAGACAAGCCATATTTTAAATGGAGGTCCAAATAAAATAACGCTAATATGAAAATATAAATTGCAAACAGGAGACGGTAATGTGATGTAAATGCCACTGAAGTCATTAAATCTGCTGTGTAACATGTTTTTGAGATTTAGCAGCTCTTTTCACCGCGTTTCGAGTGTTTTAGTTGCACCGCGCGGTGTTTTGATCCCACATGTTCTATCAGGTCCTCCACATGCTCATCTTTACTGCAATAATAAATTCCACTTTAAGTAAGTTCCATTTTTGATTACAAGACTGGATTGGGGCCAACATGGGAATGTCACTAAGATGCTCTGATGGGCTATTGAAGTCTCATATTTATAGGGTGCTCTTTTAAAGAACTTGACTGCCTGAGCTGACCTGGACCAGTGTTAATGGCCCCGAAGCACCTCTGTAAAAAAGAAAGTCATGCAGCAGTTCGAAAACTAACTTTTACAACATTGCAAACTGCTTATGCAACGATGTTAAAACTCTGATTCGTATTTTTCCTGACAGTGCTGCAAAGCTGCATATCCACAATACAGAAATTATTTTTTGAACCTTTGCATCACTTGGTTTTCATCTAAAAATTAAATAAAGGAAAAAAAAGCTGAAACATCTGCTGAAATTAAACCTAAATTGAACAATAGATACAATTAAACACTAGTTATATATTTAAACATTTTAATATGTTTTGCATATTATTAATTAAAG
Organism: Discoglossus pictus; assembly: GCA_027410445.1. NCBI lineage: Eukaryota > Metazoa > Chordata > Amphibia > Anura > Alytidae > Discoglossus > Discoglossus pictus. The sequence goes on along the minus strand of CM050166.1, from coordinate 449,778,254 downwards.
ATTTTCAGAAGAGCGTAGAAAAAATAATAAACTTTAAATGATCATTTTCTTGAAGAGAATAAATACAGAAATCTGGGATTAGGAAGTGGGCAGAATTTATATACATGAATAGTAATGTGCTTAATTACACTAATTAATTACATTCATTGCACTATTGCTGGATACTAATCCTCCTTATACTCATCCAACATTACTTCTTGTTCCAACAGGACATCTCTGCCTCTCATAACCTGTTCTACGAGTCCCGCAGACGCTCTCGCTTCTTTCAATGATCTGACGCTCTCTTGATCTCCTGATTTGGATTCTTGTTCTTCAGACTGGATCAGGAGGTCAATGTCTTCTGGTGATAGAAGTGGGTTTGGACCTAATGCAAGGTCATTAATAACCTTCATAAGGCGCTGACATTCGTTAGCAGTCTGATAGACCTGCTGTCTCATGTCAGAGTAGTCACTGTCAAGAGTGTGGATTCCCGTTTCTAATCGTATCACCTCAGCTGAGGCCACCTCATACTCTAACTTCATGCACCGGTCGGTGACCATCTCCTTTTCCATAACATAGTCCACTGCAGACTTCTCAACGTAATGGTCCTTCCATGGACATGCTTTTGGGCAGGTTGTGCACCAGCCCTTTTTATTCATAGCAGAACATTTTGACCAATCTTCATCGGTAACCCCACATGCGCATGGATAATGACATATAAAGTTACACTTACTGCAACTAATTATAAATTCGTCAATAGCCGTCATGGATTCTAAACAGGTTTCTCTTTCGTACTCGTATTGTTTATTGGTAGTCATCCGATCCGTATTCAGTTGTAGAGCTTTCTTGGCTAGCCGTAATTCAATGCGATTTGCAAGTCCAGCATCTACTTGTAGACACAACGTCTGCAGAGTATTCTCCAGCTCCTCCTGTATTCTGAGGACATTTTTGGTCAGCCTCAAGCTTTTGGTTTCTATTTTTTCCAATGCTCTTAAAAAGTCCCCCATACTTTGTTCTCCCACCTTCCAGAACATTTTATTAATGCTCATGTTACTTTGCGTATTGTTGGCAAACAGAGCTGAATTGTTGAACTTGAAGTGAACAGGGTCACCCGTAGAGTCCAAAGGGCAGGAGATACCAGCAGCTTTTATTGCATCTAATACTGAGGGTCTTCCTCCATCTGCAAAGTTTATAAGAATCAATATATTTTCTTTCAGATCTTTTCCAAATTTAGAAAGCAGAGACTTAAAAATATATTTCTGTGCGAGAGTCATCTGAGCCACCGAAGCCTGGACAACAAAGCACACGGCATCAATCTGGTCAATGCCACTGTCCGATATCAAGAATGAATGTATGGCCTCTGTGGTCATTCTGCCTTGAGTTATTCCTTGGGTGTCTCTAAATCCTGGAACATCTATCAAGGTGAGGGAATAAGGAACATTGTATCCACTTTCATAATTCATCTTGTACATGGTGACTTCAGAAGTTGGTCCTTTGTGGACAAGTTTGAATCGAAAGTTATCTTTCCAGCTGACCCCCAAGATGTAGTTGGCCATTCCATTGATCAGTGTTGTCTTTCCTGAGCCTGAGGCCCCTATTAGTAATATTACCTTATTCATTGTCTGAGGTTTTTCTTTTCCCAGCATGCTCTGGCGATATACATAATTAGTATCATCAGTCTTAAGCTGGCAAATCCGAGGTTGCCCTTTCATTAGCAACGTGCTTTGCTTGAGCATCTGGTGTGCAATGTTCATGAACTCCATGTCTAGGGTGCCAACCTCACGCTCCTCACTTGGAGCACTATCTCCATCAACATCACAAATAGCGCGCACGCAGACTTGGTAGATAGTCTTTATTTTAAGTCCCCGAATAACACAACTCTCAGTTTTACTTCCTGTTCTTTTTTCAAGCCATACACTCTCATTCTCCTCTTTATATTGTACGTTATACTCCTTTATAGAGACACCATCTCCGACAGTGACAGGAGCCATCCAAAACACAGTGATGGCATTCGATTCAGCTGTAATCTGTGGTGCTCCAGGTGGACTTGTTGGAAGAGTCTTTTCAGCCTCTGTTTCTTCACTGACCACACTGAGCCCTGGTTTACTCACTGCATAGTACCTGAACTTGTAGTTGGAGTTAGCTTTTAGTCCAGTTACTGTGGTCTTCTCCTGCTTGTTCTCTATGTTCATAGATATCCAGTTGTTGGTCTCGGCACATTTATACTCTACTTTATAACCTTCAACAGACTCTTTACCGAAGTCTGCAGGTTGCAGGACGAGCTCCATACTATCATGGGTTTTATTGGTAATTATTGGTAGATTGGGTTTAGATGGAGGCTCAAACATTGTGGTCACCAGATCTCCACATTCATAGAGATAAATAGAGATTCCAGGATTGCTCTGGTCATGGACAGAGGAGACTACAAACTGAGTGCCTCTCATGGCCACATTAGCTTCCACAAAAGCTTGAAACTCCTTTACACACTTCCTTGCCCTTTTAGCCATCCCCCTGTCTTCGTACCACTGTGGAACCCTTTTGTCCAGATACACATCTCCAAAGGTATATTTCATGGTGGGCAGCCAGTCATTAATATCTTCCAGATGTTGTTCAATTTCATTCAATGAAGCAAAATTAAAACATACAGTGAACTCGGTCATCTGATCAATAACTATCTCGTTTAACTTGTGTTCAGTGGCTATCACTCTAATATCTGGTAATACATTGAGATAAGATTTCACAACATCCATCTCTGTTTGCTTCTTGCGCAAGAACTCTTCAATGTGAAGCTTCCCAAATGGGGAATTTTCTCTGTGACTTAAAATATCGAGCAAGGCATCTTCCTTCAATTCTCCACCACGAACTTTGAGCAAAGTTTGGCCAAGCTGCTTCTGAAACATGAGTGTAAATTGGCCACACTGCTCTTTAAACTGACTTATCTTCTTCTTGATATCGGGAAATGTTTCCGCCACCAGATGTTTCATCATATCATTACATTCCATGCTTACTTCTGACATTTGTTGGATGATATTTTCTGCCCTAAAAACTAGACTCTCTGTGATGTCCCGCACCAGCCGAGCAGCTTTACTGTCCAGGTTTTCCAGGGGATACAACCAAATTCTCACCGGCACGGCCTTTTCTCCATTCTGTCCTATAAACTGTGGGAGGCTGCTATAGATTTTAATTGCATCTTCATAAGTTACTGGATTCCTTTCAAGAGCAAAGTCTCCATGGAATGTACAGCTAAAGTTCTTTACAATCTCCTTGTCCTTGTTGGTGATTTGTGGAACTCCTACAGATTGGGGTATTTTCCATATCATTGTCTGGAGATTTCCTTGTACATTCAGGGTATTATCTGATGGTGAGACTTCTTGATCAAATATAAAAAAAGCTTGAGCCCCATAGAGAATACCGGTGACAACATGGGTGGCCGTCCCTTTGTCAAACACATCATGGTACGTCATGTTGTCAGTAGATAAGTGGTCCATGCTCAGCTGTTCGAACCTTGTGGTTCTTGAGTATTTCAGAGTGACTCTGGCTTGGTTTCTGGAAGACTTCACATCATTCAGGTAAGTGGCTGATCCACCCACGTTTATCAGGCCACTAAGGAAGCTGACCTTGAGGGAAGCTGAGATTTTCAGAGCAGACGATTTATCGGAAACTCTGTCAGATGCCAATACTTCGAAGGAGGTGTTGTTCTGAGACGTTCTGCAAACATCTCGTTCCAGAGCCTCTCTCTTCCACAACGTGATACCTAGGGTAGATAAAATATAGGTGTCTAGTAGATGTGATGGACAAATGTTACAAGAGTTTATGATAATGGATGGTTTAAGATCAATATATTTATATTCTAAGTTAAGAGCATCCCGATACAATGCTTCATACTCTCAGGTACCTTTTATAATACTCCGTTGTATTTCAGGTTACTCTCCAGATTCAGTTATACACTTTATCAACCCAGGTACGTAAAAATATCCATATGTGATGGACTTGTCCAATTATTGAACAAATCTGGATAAAATGATAATAAATACTAATAAATCACAAAAAAAGTATAAAACTACCAATTACTGTTAAAGAAATAAAAAAAAGTTGTTCACCAGTGAGGGTTTGTGTCTCTTCATCTCTGAAGAAAGAAAAAATCCAGTCTGGGCACATCTGCAGGTCTCAAGCAGGCCAGACAGATTTACCCAGAGAAAGATCCTGGCTGGGGCGGATCTTCAGCTGGTGCAGGTGGTGCAATGCACCGGGGCCTGTCTCCGGGGAGCCCAGTGCAATATAAATATGTATATATGTATTTTCATTTTATTTATATTTTCAACTTTCTGTAGTTTAGTGAGCCGCCCTGGGCCCCCCTCACCCTAGCCCACCTACTAGGCTAAAATGGGACTGGCTAAAGTGGGACAGGCTAAAAAGGATAAGGCTAAAGTGGGACTGGCTAAAATGGGACTGGCTGAAGTTGGACAGGCTAAAGTTTAGTAAGGCTAAAGTGGGTTAGGCTACAGTGGGACTGGCTAAAGTGGGACAGGCAAAAGTGGGTAAGGCTAAAGTGGGACAGGCTACAAAGGGTAAGGCTAAAGTGGGACAGGTTAATGTGGGACAGGTTAATGTGGGACAGGCTAAAATGGGACAGGCTAAAATGGGACAGGCTAAAGTGGGACAGGCTAAAGTGGGACAGGCTAAAGTTGGACAGGCTAAAGTTTAGTAAGGCTAAAGTGCGTTAGGCTACAATGGGACAGGCTAAAGTGGGACAGGCTAAAGTGGGACAGGCTAAAGTGGGACATGCTAAGGTGGGTCAGGCTACAAAGGGTAAGGCTAAAGTGGGACTGGCTAAAATGGGACTGGCTAAAGTTGGACAGGCTAAAGTGGGTTAGGCTTTAGTGGGTAAGGCTAAAATGGGTCAGGCTACAGTCAGACAGGCTACAGTGGGACAGGCTAAAGAGGGTCAGACCAAAGTGGGACAGGATAAAGAAGCACAGGATAAAGTGGGACTGGCTAAAGAGGGACAGGCTAAAATGGGACTGGCTAAAGTGGGACTGGCTAAAGTGGGACTGGCTAAAGTGGGACTGGCTAAAGAGGGACAGGCTAAAATGGGACTGGCTTAAGTGGGACTGGCTTAAGTAGGACTGGCTAAAGTGGGACTGGCTAAAGTGGGACAGGCTAAATTGGATGAAGCTGAAGTGAGTTAGTCTAAAGTGGGACTGTCTAAAGTGGGACTGTCTAAAGTGGGACAGGCTAAAGTGGGTCAGGCTAAAGTGGGTCAGGCTAAAGTGGGTCAGGCTAAAGTGGGAAAGTTTACAGTGGCCTAGGCTAAAGTGGGACAAGCTACAGTGGGTCAGGCTGAAGTGAGTTAGTCTAAAGTGGGATAGGCTAAAGTGGGACAGGCTAAAGTAGGTCAGGCTAAAGAGGGACTGGCTAAAGTGGGTCAAGGCTAAAGAGGGTAAGACCAAAGTGGGACAGGATAAAGAAGCACAGGATAAAGTGGGACTGGCTAAAGAGGGACTGGCTAAAGAGGGACTGGCTAAAGAGGGACTGGCTAAATTGGGACAGGCTAAAGTGGGACAGACTACAGTGGGTCAGGCTAAAGTGGGTCAGGCTACAGTGGGTCAGGCTAAAGTGGGTCAGGCTAAAGTGAGACAGGCTAAAGTGGGTCAGGCTGAAGTGGGTCGGGCTAAAGTGGGTCAAGGCTAAAGTGGGTCGGTCTAAAGTGGGTCGGTCTAAAGTGGGTCAGGCTAAAGTGGGTCAGGCTAGAGTGGGTCAGGTTAATGATGATTAGGCTAAAGTGGGTCAGGCTACAGTGGGTCAGGCTACAGTGGGACAGGCTAAAGTGGGACAGGCTAATGTGAGTAGGGCTAAAGTGGGTCAGGCTAAAGTGGTACAGGCTAGAGTGGGTCAGGCTAAGGTGGGTCAGGCTAAGGTGGGTCAGGCTAGAGTGGGACAGGCTAAAGTGGGACAGGCTAAAGTGGGTACAGGCTAAAGTGGGTCAGGCTAAAGTGGGACAGGCTAAAGTGGGACAGGCTAAAGTGGGACAGGCTAAGGTGGGTCAGGCTAAGGTGGGTCAGGCTAAGGTGGGTCAGGCTGAAGTGAGTTAGTCTAAAGTGGGATAGGCTAAAGTGGGACAGGCTAAAGTAGGTCAGGCTAAAGAGGGACTGGCTAAAGTGGGTCAAGGCTAAAGAGGGTAAGACCAAAGTGGGACAGGATAAAGAAGCACAGGATAAAGTGGGACTGGCTAAAGAGGGACTGGCTAAAGAGGGACTGGCTAAAGAGGGACTGGCTAAATTGGGACAGGCTAAAGTGGGACAGACTACAGTGGGTCAGGCTAAAGTGGGTCAGGCTACAGTGGGTCAGGCTAAAGTGGGTCAGGCTAAAGTGAGACAGGCTAAAGTGGGTCAGGCTGAAGTGGGTCGGGCTAAAGTGGGTCAGGCTAAAGTGGGTCGGTCTAAAGTGGGTCGGTCTAAAGTGGGTCAGGCTAAAGTGGGTCAGGCTAGAGTGGGTCAGGTTAATGATGATTAGGCTAAAGTGGGTCAGGCTACAGTGGGTCAGGCTACAGTGGGACAGGCTAAAGTGGGACAGGCTAATGTGAGTAGGGCTAAAGTGGGTCAGGCTAAAGTGGTACAGGCTAGAGTGGGTCAGGCTAAGGTGGGTCAGGCTAAGGTGGGTCAGGCTAAGGTGGGTCAGGCTAAGGTGGGACAGGCTAAAGTGGGTACAGGCTAAAGTGGGTCAGGCTAAAGTGGGACAGGCTAAAGTGGGACAGGCTAAAGTGGGACAGGCTAAGGTGGGTCAGGCTAAGGTGGGTCAGGCTAAGGTGGGTCAGGCTAAGGTGGGTCAGGCTGAAGTGAGTTAGTCTAAAGTGGGATAGGCTAAAGTGGGACAGGCTAAAGTAGGTCAGGCTAAAGAGGGACTGGCTAAAGTGGGTCAAGGCTAAAGAGGGTAAGACCAAAGTGGGACAGGATAAAGAAGCACAGGATAAAGTGGGACTGGCTAAAGAGGGACTGGCTAAAGAGGGACTGGCTAAATTGGGACAGGCTAAAGTGGGACAGACTACAGTGGGTCAGGCTAAAGTGGGTCAGGCTACAGTGGGTCAGGCTAAAGTGGGTCAGGCTAAAGTGAGACAGGCTAAAGTGGGTCAGGCTGAAGTGAGTTCGTCTAAAGTGGGTCGGGCTAAAGTGGGTCAGGCTAAAGTGGGTCGGTCTAAAGTGGGTCGGTCTAAAGTGGGTCAGGCTAAAGTGGGTCAGGCTAGAGTGGGTCAGGTTAATGATGATTAGGCTAAAGTGGGTCAGGCTACAGTGGGTCAGGCTACAGTGGGACAGGCTAAAGTGGGACAGGCTAATGTGAGTAGGGCTAAAGTGGGTCAGGCTAAAGTGGTACAGGCTAGAGTGGGTCAGGCTAAGGTGGGTCAGGCTAAGGTGGGTCAGGCTAGAGTGGGACAGGCTAAAGTGGGACAGGCTAAAGTGGGTACAGGCTAAAGTGGGTCAGGCTAAAGTGGGACAGGCTAAAGTGGGAGAGGCTAAGGTGGGTCAGGCTAAGGTGGGTCAGGCTAAGGTGGGTCAGGCTGAAGTGAGTTAGTCTAAAGTGGGATAGGCTAAAGTGGGTTGGACTAAAGTGGGTCGGACTAAAGTGGGTCGGACTAAAGTGGGTCGGACTAAAGTGGGTCGGGCTAAAGTGGGTCGGGCTAAAGTGGGTCGGGCTAAAGTGGGTCAGGCTAAAGTGGGTCGGGCTAAAGTGGGACAGGCTAAAGTGGGACAGGCTAAAGTGGGTCAGGCTAAAGAGGGTCAGGCTAAAAAAGGGTCAAGCCGAAGTGGTACAGGCTAAAGAGTGACAGGCTAGAGTGGGTCAGGCTAAGGTGGGTCAGGCTAAGGTGGGTCAGGCTAAGGTGGGTCAGGCTGAAGTGAGTTAGTCTAAAGTGGGATAGGCTAAAGTGGGTCGGACTAAAGTGGGTCGGACTAAAGTGGGTCGGACTAAAGTGGGTCGGACTAAAGTGGGTCGGGCTAAAGTGGGTCGGGCTAAAGTGGGTCGGGCTAAAGTGGGTCGGGCTAAAGTGAGTAAGGCTAAAGTGGGTCAGGCTAAAGAGGGTCAGGCTAAAAAAGGGTCAAGCCGAAGTGGTACAGGCTAAAGAGTGACAGGCTAGAGTGGGTCAGGTTAATGATGATCAGGCTAAAGAGCGACTGGCTCAAGAGGATGAGGCAAAAGTGGGACAGGCTAAAGTGGGTCAGGCTAAAGTGGGTCAGGCTAGAGTGGGTCAGGCTAGAGTGGGTCAGGCTAGAGTGGGTCAGGCTAGAGTGGGTCAGGCTTGAGTGGGTCAGGCTAGAGTGGGACAGGCTAAAGTGAGTAGGGCTAAAGTGGTACAGGCTAGAGTTTGTCAGGCTAAGGTGGGTCAGGCTAAGGTGGGTCAGGCTAAGGTGGGTCAGGCTAAGGTGGGTCAGGCTAAGGTGGGTCAGTTAATGACGATCAGGCTAAAGTGGGACAGGCTAAAGTGATTTAGATTTAGTGATTTCTTTTGATCTATTCCTGTGCTGTTTTAGTTTATACTTAAATAATTTCATTTTGCAGATGCGTTTTCTTAGGATTAAACATGTTTCTATATAACATGTAATATCCACTTATAGGGGTCGGGGTCTCTTTCTAGCTCGTTTATCACATATCATTTATTTAAGATGAAGACAGAAACCGATGAGGACTGAAGGAGTAACCAGTTGGGATCTGGAGATCTTCTTCCTCCTAATGAGACAGTTGACATGTTTCTTGTTTGTCTTCGTCTGGATTCATTTGTAAAATACAAAAATAAAAATAAAAACCATAAAGATTGAACTTGGCGGACTCAAAGTCTGTTCCACCCCAGTACTATGTGACTATGTCTGCCTCCACTCATGAAATATCTCAATAAGAAGTCACCTGGAATAAGTTTATCATCACGACAGTCATAAAGCATCCCCAGGGAGAAGGGGCGGCCCAGGGACGGGATCTCTATGGCCATCTTCTCCAATATCGATGGTGGGAGAAACCTGAAGGTCAAAGAACAACTGTTATAATCATGAGATAAAGGATATATAATAGTGACAGACATGGCGTCTCCAAAACATGAGCTCAATGGGATAAAATTCTGATGTCAGAAAACTGTCCATGAGACAGTCGAGGCGAGAGACAGCCGGCGTTTAGTGTGAGTGAATGGTCAGTGTGACAGCCAGTGACAGTCGGTCTGTGCAGTGGTCAGTGTGACAGCCAGTGACAGTCGGTCTGTGCATCGGTCAGTGTGACAGCCAGTGACAGTCGTTCTATGCAGCGGTCAGTGTGACAGCCAGTGACAGTCGGTCTGTGCAGCGGTCAGTGTGACAGCCAGTGACAGTCGGTCTGTGCAGAGGTCAGTGTGACAGCCAGTGACAGTCGGTCTGTGCAGTGGTCAGTGTGACAGCCAGTGACAGTCGGTCTGTGCAGAGGTCAGTGTGACAGCCAGTGACAGTCGGTCTGTGCAGTGGTCAGTGTGACAGCCAGTGACAGTCGGTCTGTGCATCGGTCAGTGTGACAGCCAGTGACAGTGGGTCTGTGCATTGGTCAGTGTGACAGCCAGTGACAGTCGGTCTGTGCAGCGGTCAGTTTGACAGTCGGTCTGTGCAGTGGTCAGTGTGACAGCCAGTGACACTCGGTCTGTGCAGTGGTCAGTGTGACAGTCGTTCTGTGCAGCGGTCAGTGTGACAGCCAGTGACAGTCGGTCTGTGCAGTGGTCAGTGTGACAGTCGTTCTATGCAGCGGTCAGTGTGACAGCCAGTGACAGTCGGTCTGTGCAGTGGTCAGTGTGACAGCCAGTGACAGTCGGTCTGTGCAGTGGTCAGTGTGACAGCCAGTGACAGTTGGTCTGTGCATTGGTCAGTGTGACAGCCAGTGACAGTCGGTCTGTGCAGAGGTCAGTGTGACAGCCAGTGACAGTCGGTCTGTGCAGTGGTCAGTGTGACAGCCAGTGACAGTCGGTCTGTGCAGAGGTCAGTGTGACAGCCAGTGACAGTCGGTCTGTGCAGCGGTCAGTGTGACAGCCAGTGACAGTCGGTCTGTGTAGCGGTCAGTGTGACAGCCAGTGACAGTCGGTCTGTGCATTGGTCAGTGTGACAGCCAGTGACAGTCGGTCTGTGCATTGGTCAGTGTGACAGCCAGTGACAGTCGGTCTGTGCAGTGGTCAGTGTGACAGTCGTTCTATGCAGCGGTCAGTGTGACAGCCAGTGACAGTCGGTCTGTGCAGTGGTCAGTGTGACAGCCAGTGACAGTCGGTCTGTGCAGTGGTCAGTGTGACAGCCAGTGACAGTCGGTCTGTGCAGCGGTCAGTGTGACAGCCAGTGACAGTCGGTCTGTGCAGTGGTCAGTGTGACAGCCAGTGACAGTTGGTCTGTGCATTGGTCAGTGTGACAGCCAGTGACAGTCGGTCTGTGCAGTGGTCAGTGTGACAGCCAGTGACAGTCGGTCTGTGCAGTGGTCAGTGTGACAGCCAGTGACAGTCGGTCTGTGCATCGGTCAGTGTGACAGCCAGTGACAGTCGGTCTGTGCATTGGTCAGTGTGACAGCCAGAGACAGTCGGTATTTGCAGCGGTCAGTGTGACAGCCAGTGACAGTCGGTCTGTGCAGAGGTCAGTGTGACAGCCAGTGACAGTCGGTCTGTGCATTGGTCAGTGTGACAGCCAGAGACAGTCGGTATTTGCAGCGGTCAGTGTGACAGCCAGTGACAGTCGGTCTGTGCATTGGTCAGTGTGACAGCCAGTGACAGTCGTTCTGTGCAGCGGTCAGTGTGACAGCCAGTGACAGTCGGTCTGTGTAGCGGTCAGTGTGACAGCCAGTGACAGTCGTTCTGTGCAGTGGTCAGTGTGACAGCCAGTGACAGTCGGTCTGTGCATTGGACAGTGTGACAGCCAGTGACCGTCGTTCTGTGCATTGGTCAGTGTGACAGCCAGTGACAGTCGTTCTGTGCAGTGGTCAGTGTGACAGCCAGTGACAGTCGGTCTGTGCATTGGTCAGTGTGACAGCCAGTGACCGTCGTTCTGTGCAGTGGTCAGTGTGACAGTCGGTCTGTGCAGCGGTCAGTGTGACAGCCAGTGACAGTCGGTCTGTGCATTGGTCAGTGTGACAGCCAGTGACAGTCGGTCTGTGTAGCGGTCAGTGTGACAGCCAGTGACAGTGGGTCTGTGCATCGGTCAGTGTGACAGCCAGTGACAGTCGGTCTGTGCAGCGGTCAGTTTGACAGTCGGTCTGTGCAGTGGTCAGTGTGACAGCCAGTGACAGTCGGTCTGTGCAGTGGTCAGTGTAAGAGCCAGTGACAGTCGGTCTGTGCAGTGGTCAGTGTGACAGTCGTTCTGTGCAGCGGTCAGTGGGACAGCCAGTGACAGTCGGTCTGTGCAGCGGTCAGTGTGACAGCCAGTGACGGTCTGTGCATTGGTCAGTGTGACAGCCAGTGACAGTTGTTCTGTGCATGGTCAGTGTGACAGTCGGTCTGTGCAGCGGTCAGTGTGACAGCCAGTGACAGTTGGTCTGTGTAGCGGTCAGTGTGACAGCCAGTGACAGTCGTTCTGTGTAGCGGTCAGTGTGACAGCCAGTGACAGTTGTTCTGTGCAGCGGTCAGTGTGACAGTCGGTCTGTGCAGTGGTCAGTGTGACAGCCAGTGACAGTCGGTCTGTGCATCGGTCAGTGTGACAGCCAGTGACAGTCGGTCTATGCAGCGGTCAGTGTGACAGCCAGTGACAGTCGTTCTGTGCAGCGGTCAGTGTGACAGCCAGTGACAGTCGGTCTGTGCAGTGGTCAGTGTGAAAGCCAGTGACAGTCGTTCTGTGCAGCGGTCAGTGTGACAGCCAGTGACAGTTGTTCTGTGCAGCGGTCAGTGTGACAGTCGGTCTGTGCAGTGGTCAGTGTGACAGCCAGTGACAGTCGTTCTGTGCATTGGTCAGTGTGACAGCCAGTGACAGTCGGTCTGTGCAGAGGTCAGTGTGACAGCCAGTGACAGTCGGTCTGTGCATCGGTCAGTGTGACAGCCAGTGACAGTGGGTCTGTGCATTGGTCAGTGTGACAGCCAGTGACAGTCGGTCTGTGCAGTGGTCAGTGTGACAGTCGTTCTGTGCAGCGGTCAGTGTGACAGCCAGTGACAGTCGGTCTGTGCAGTGGTCAGTGTGACAGTCGTTCTATGCAGCGGTCAGTGTGACAGCCAGTGACAGTCGGTCTGTGCAGTGGTCAGTGTGACAGCCAGTGACAGTCGGTCTGTGCAGTGGTCAGTGTGACAGCCAGTGACAGTTGGTCTGTGCATTGGTCAGTGTGACAGCCAGTGACAGTCGGTCTGTGCAGCGGTCAGTGTGACAGCCAGTGACAGTCGGTCTGTGTAGCGGTCAGTGTGACAGCCAGTGACAGTCGGTCTGTGCAGAGGTCAGTGTGACAGCCAGTGACAGTTGGTCTGTGCATTGGTCAGTGTGACAGCCAGTGACAGTCGGTCTGTGCATTGGTCAGTGTGACAGCCAGAGACAGTCGGTATTTGCAGCGGTCAGTGTGACAGCCAGTGACAGTCGGTCTGTGCATTGGTCAGTGTGACAGCCAGTGACAGTCGTTCTGTGCAGCGGTCAGTGTGACAGCCAGTGACAGTTGTTCTGTGCAGCGGTCAGTGTGACAGTCGGTCTGTGCAGTGGTCAGTGTGACAGCCAGTGACAGTCGTTCTGTGCAGTGGTCAGTGTGACAGTCAGTGACAGTCGGTCTGTGCATTGGTCAGTGTGACAGCCAGTGACCGTCGTTCTGTGCAGTGGTCAGTGTGACAGTCGGTCTGTGCAGCGGTCAGTGTGACAGCCAGTGACAGTCGGTCTGTGCATTGGTCAGTGTGACAGCCAGTGACAGTCGGTCTGTGTAGCGGTCAGTGTGACAGCCAGTGACAGTGGGTCTGTGCATCGGTCAGTGTGACAGCCAGTGACAGTCGGTCTGTGCAGCGGTCAGTTTGACAGTCGGTCTGTGCAGTGGTCAGTGTGACAGCCAGTGACAGTCGGTCTGTGCAGTGGTCAGTGTAAGAGCCAGTGACAGTCGGTCTGTGCAGTGGTCAGTGTGACAGTCGTTCTGTGCAGCGGTCAGTGTGACAGCCAGTGACAGTCGGTCTGTGCAGCGGTCAGTGTGACAGCCAGTGACAGTCGGTCTGTGCAGTGGTCAGTGTGACAGACAGTGACAGTCGGTCTGTGCAGTGGTCAGTGTGACAGTCGTTCTGTGCAGCGGTCAGTGTGACAGCCAGTGACGGTCTGTGCATTGGTCAGTGTGACAGCCAGTGACAGTCGGTCTGTGCAGAGGTCAGTGTGACAGCCAGTGACAGTCGGTCTGTGCAGTGGTCAGTGTGACAGTCGGTCTGTGCAGCGGTCAGTGTGACAGCCAGTGACAGTTGGTCTGTGTAGCGGTCAGTGTGACAGCCAGCGACAGTCGTTCTGTGTAGCGGTCAGTGTGACAGCCAGTGACAGTCGTTCTGTGCAGTGGTCAGTGTGACAGCCAGTGACAGTCGGTCTGTGCAGCGGTCAGTGTGACAGCCAGTGACAGTCGGTCTGTGCAGTGGTCAGTGTGACAGCCAGTGACAGTCGGTCTGTGCAGCGGTCAGTGTGACAGCCAGTGACAGTCGGTCTGTGCAGCGGTCAGTGTGACAGCCAGTGACAGTCGGTCTGTGCAGTGGTCAGTGTGACAGCCAGTGACAGTCGGTCTGTGCAGCGGTCAGTGTGACAGCCAGTGACAGTCGGTCTGTGCAGAGGTCAGTGTGACAGCCAGTGACAGTCGGTCTGTGCAGTGGTCAGTGTGACAGCCAGTGACAGTTGTTCTGTGCATTGGTCAGTGTGACAGCCAGTGACAGTCGGTCTATGCAGCGGTCAGTGTGACAGCCAGTGACAGTCGGTCTGTGTAGCGGTCAGTGTGACAGCCAGTGACAGTCTGTCTGTGCATTGGTCAGTGTGACAGCCAGTGACAGTTGTTCTGTGCAGCAGTCAGTGTGACAGTCGGTCTGTGCAGTGGTCAGTGTGACAGCCGGTGACAGTCAGTCTGTGTAGCGGTCAGTGTGACAGCCAGAGACAGTCGGTCTGTGCATCGGTCAGTGTGACAGCCAGTGACAGTCGGTCTGTGCATCGGTCAGTGTGACAGCCAGTGACAGTCGGTCTGTGCAGTGGTCAGTGTGACAGCCAGTGACAGTCGGTCTGTGCATCGGTCAGTGTGACAGCCAGTGACAGTCGGTCTTTGCAGTGGTCAATGTGACAGCCAGTGACAGTCGCTCTGTGCAGCGGTCAGTGTGAGTGGCAGATCTGACCGGTCCCTGTTTCTCTGTCCTATTTCACTCAACTTGGCCCCTACTGCCCACTATTTGGTGATTCAAGCTTTCATGGTGGGCGGCGGGTAATCCATAGGTGGCATTGCTGACCGGTGACGTCAGTACCGGAGCTGGTGAGAGAGCCGAGCCATATAAGTGGTCAGGTGGATTGCACCGCTGCAGTGTAGGTTCACCTGACTGCACATTATCAGTACAGGCTTGTACAGTGCAGGGCGTGTAATGTCCTGACTGCACGTTATCTATCTATTATTATCAGGGCATGCTCACATAGCGCTGGGTGATTCATGGAGGATGACCCATTGACTCCATGTAATATACATCACAGCTTATGGAGAATATTATCAGGACAAGCTCAGGCACCTTGTCAGGACAGGCATAAGGAAGTGCAGGGCTTCTATGTAATGTAGGTAGGGGGCTTCCTGACTCACATTACAAGGACATGGTGGTGTCTAATGGAGAATTACCACCTGACTGGGCATTATTGGGGCATGCTGATAGTGGCGGGTGTCTAATGGAGGATTACCACCTGACTGGACATTATAATGGCATGCTGATAGTGGCGGGTGTCTAATGGGGGATAACTACCTGACTGGACATTATAATGGCATGCTGATAGTGGCGGGTGTCTAATGGAGGATTACCACCTGACTGGACATTATAATGGCATGCTGATAGTGGCGGGTGTCTAATGGAGAATTACCACCTGACTGGGCATTATTGGGGCATGCTGATAGTGGCGGGTGTCTAATGGAGGATTACCACCTGACTGGACATTATAATGGCATGCTGATAGTGGCGGGTGTCTAATGGAGGATAACCACCTGACTGGACTTTATAATGGCATGCTGATAGTCGCGGGTGTCTAATGGAGGATAACTACCTGACTGGACATTATAATGGCATGCTGATAGTGGCGGGTGTCTAATGGAGGATAACCACCTGACTGGACATTATAATGGCATGCTGATAGTGGCGGGTGTCTAATGGAGGATAACCACCTGACTGGGCATTATAATGGCATGCTGATACTGGTGGGTGTCTAATGGAGAATAACCACCTGACTGGGCATTATTGGGGCATGCTGATACTGGTGGGTGTCTAATGGAGGATAACTACCTGACTGGACATTATAATGGCATGCTGATAGTGGCGGGTGTCTAATGGAGGATAACTACCTGACTGGACATTATAATGGCATGCTGATAGTGGCGGGTGTCTAATGGAGGATAACCACCTGACTGGACATTATAATGGCATGCTGATAGTGGCGGGTGTCTAATGGAGGATAACCACATGACTGGACATTATAATGGCATGCTGATAGTGGCGGGTGTCTAATGGAGGATAACTACCTGACTGGACATTATAATGGCATGCTGATAGTGGCGGGTGTCTAATGGAGGATAACCACCTGACTGGGCATTATAATGGCATGCTGATACTGGTGGGTGTCTAATGGAGGATTACCACCTGACTGGGCATTATAATGGCATGCTGATAGTGGCGGGTGTCTAATGGAGGATAACCACATGACTGGACATTATAATGGCATGCTGATAGTGGCGGGTGTCTAATGGAGGATAACTACCTGACTGGACATTATAATGGCATGCTGATAGTGGCGGGTGTCTAATGGAGGATAACCACCTGACTGGACATTATAATGGCATGCTGATAGTGGCGGGTGTCTAATGGAGGATAACCACATGACTGGACATTATAATGGCATGCTGATAGTGGCGGGTGTCTAATGGAGGATAACAACCTGACTGGACATTATAATGGCATGCTGATAGTGGCGGGTGTCTAATGGAGGATAACCACATGACTGGACATTATAATGGCATGCTGATACTGGTGGGTGTCTAATGGAGGATAACCACATGACTGGACATTATAATGGCATGCTGATAGTGGCGGGTGTCTAATGGAGGATAACCACATGACTGGACATTATAATGGCATGCTGATAGTGGCGGGTGTCTAATGGAGGATAACCACCTGACTGGACATTATAATGGCATGCTGATAGTGGCGGGTGTCTAATGGAGGATAACCACATGACTGGACATTATAATGGCATGCTGATAGTGGCGGGTGTCTAATGGAGGATAACCACATGACTGGACATTATAATGGCATGCTGATAGTGGCGGGTGTCTAATGGAGGATAACCACATGACTGGACATTATAATGGCATGCTGATAGTGGCGGGTGTCTAATGGAGGATAACCACATGACTGGACATTATAATGGCATGCTGATAGTGGCGGGTGTCTAATGGAGGATAACCACATGACTGGACATTATAATGGCATGCTGATAGTGGCGGGTGTCTAATGGAGGATAACCACATGACTGGACATTATAATGGCATGCTGATATTGGCGGGTGTCTAATGGAGGATAACCACATGACTGGACATTATAATGGCATGCTGATATTGGGGGGGGGCTAATGGAGGATAACCACATGACTGGACATTATAATGGCATGCTGATAGTGGCGGGTGTCTAATGGAGGATAACCACATGACTGGACATTATAATGGCATGCTGATAGTGGCGGGTGTCTAATGGAGGATTACCACCTGTCTGGGCATTATTGGGGCATGCTGATACTGGTGGGTGTCTAATGAAGGATGATCCATAACTGGACATTATAAGGGCATGCTAACAATAGTTGGTGTCTAATGGAGGATGGCACCCTAAATTTACATTACAAGGGCATACTAACCGTGTTGGGTGTCTAACGGAAGATGACCCCCCTGAGTGGACATGCTAGCAGTGGTGATTGGCAAAATAAAATTATATATATTATACAGTTCATTGGTGGTACAGAGTAACTACTTTATATTATATTTGTCTGTAATTATTATTATTATTGTCGTTTATTTGTAACGCACACATATACAGTCTTATAGAACAATATCCTTTAAGTACATTTAATCAAGCTCCATTTGTAGGAAGAAGAATTAACATAGTAAATTGTATCCAGTTATTAGTATGACCCATAGATCCAGCGCTACAAGGTCTGTGTCTGCATATGCTGCAGTGGGCAGACCCATACAGGCACTATTTGCTTGATTTTAGACAGTGAAAACAGAGCTTATAAGCAATTCTTAATAAAATAAAGTACATAAAAGTAAATAGATACCCAGGAATATTATATAACATCCAGGTCCCTTTAAGAAGCCGTCTCACCTGTCAGCGTCCTCGGCCTCCGCTCATACACAGGTAAGAGGTGACTGCTGGGAGGCGGGGACAGAAAGAGAAACGAAACTCATGAGTCAGTCCAGGTTTTATTACTGTGACCTTTGCTTTGGTTACAAATCTGGCACCTCCCGCCGAGTAAAGATGGCGCCTAACAGAAAATCTGCGGTGTCCTTTCTTTTATATACACTTATTAAAAATCAGAAAATTGTGAGATTTGTGCCATATTTCCCCAATCTGTGAAATAAAAGGATATTCAATGGACCCACCAAATTGAATGGGGACCATCCTACAATATATCACACCTCTTCTGCTGGGGTGCATTTAATGGAACCACCTAATCAATTTGGGGGGCATTCAATGGACCACCCTCCAATATCTCACACCTCCTCTGCTGGGGGGCATTCAATGGAACCACCTAATCAAAATGGGGGGCATCCAATGGACCACACTTACGATATATCACACCTCTTAGGCTAGGGGGCATTCAATAAACCCACCAAATTAATTGGGGGTATTGAATGGACAACACTACAATATCTCACGCCTATTTTGCTGGGCACATTCAATAGACCATCCTCCAATATCTCACACCTCCTCTACTGGGGGGCATTCAATGGAACTACCTAATCAATTTGGGGGGCATTCAATCGACCACCCTCCAATATCTCACACCTCCACTGCTGGGGGGCATTCAATGGAACCACCTAATCAAATTGGGGGGCATCCAATGGACCACACTTACGATATATCACACCTCTTAGGCTAGGGGGCATTCAATAAACCCACCAAATTAATTGGGGTATTGAATAGACCACCCTACAATATCTCACACCTCCTCTGCTAGGGTGCATTCAATGGAACCACCTAATCAATTTGGGGGGCATTCAATGGACCACACTACAATATCTCACACCTCTTCTGCTGGGGGGCATTCAATGGAACCACCAAATTAATTGGGGGTATTGAATGGACAACACTACAATATCTCACGCCTATTTTGCTGGGCACATTCAATAGACCACCCTCCAATATCTCACACCTCCTCTACTGGGGGGCATTCAATGGAACCACCTAATCAATTTCAGGGGCATTCAATGGACCACACTACAATATCTTACACCTCTTAGGCTAGGGGGCATGCAATGACCTACCAAAATTGAATGGGGGCATTCAATGGGCCAAACTACAATATTTCACACATCTTCTGCTGGAGTGGGCACTCAATGGACCCACCAATTGAAATGTGTGTGCATTTAATGGACCACAATACAATATAGCACACCTCTTCTGCTAGGGGGCAATTAAAGGACCCACCAAATGGGGGGTATTGAATGGACAACACTACAATATCGCATGCCTTTTATGCTGGAGGGCATACAAAGGACCCACCAAATTAAATGGGGGGGGGAATCAATAGATCACACTTCAATGTCTCACACTTCTGCTGCTGGCGGGCATTCAATCGACCACACCATAATATGTCACACCTGTTCTGCTGGGGGAGCATCCAATGGGTCCACCAAATCGAATGGACCATACTACTATGTCATCTCACATCTCTTCTACCGGACCTACTGGCTGGCTCCTTATATATTGTTTTGGGTTTAGTAGCTTTTGAGTAAATGTCTTTATTTACAAATGAATAGTTTGGAATTGTTCGGGTCATAAACACAGTGGGGTTTTCCTTGTGACCTTGGACCAGTTCTGAGGTGCAATAAATGCTAGTTGGTATTGTTGGTGCTTTGTCTCTTTGGTCATTATCTACCTGTGTCTGCTGTCCATGGATCACTGTATACAGTCATGGAGTCCACTTTATTCTTCTTCTTTCTGCCCCATCTTTATAAGCATTGGCATATCAGCAAAGAATATTCTGTTTACTGGTCCACTTCTCTCCAACACTACCAGCGTTGCACCCCCTTGACCATCCCTGGAGCTCTTCCATGTAGAGCTGTGCCCTACTGTGTCTGTCCATTAGGATCTCCTGCCCACATTACCCCTCACAGTTGGGCAGCAATCTACCAATGAGATTGGTGCCAAGACCATTAATGAAGACTACTTATATACCAAAATTTGGATTAAATCATTGGATGATGATGGATCCTAAATCTGCCAGGACCTGCAGTTGCCACCATGGCTCCTACTATATACAAATCTGAAAGCAGATGTTCTTCAAATACTCATGTATTATGTATTATGGCTCATGTATGATGGCGGCTCTTCTCTTAGTCAGCGCTTCTCTTTCTCCTAGCTTTTAAAGATGAAGCTACAATAACCCACACACAAGGACGCGCTCTCCTGAAGCCAAGCGCTGTATAGATTGCCAATAATAGAAGTAATATCCGTACTTTAGCAATGTTTTCTATAAGCAGAAGAAAGTTCTCAATCTTCTAACATTTTATATATATGGGTAAATAAGATCCTAATTAAAGTCCAAAAAGCTTATAAAGAATCAGATATATAAAATGTAATGAGGGCATATTAGATCACCAAGTGTAATAAGGGCATCTTAAATCACCTAATGGAAATGGCGCACTATATTCAACGCCATCTTTTTTTATATATATTTTGCAAGAATGAAAGACAATTAAACAACAACAGTGCGGTAATTATACTCCTGCGTATTAATCACACATTATCACCCTTTGATACTGAACAACTCTTCCATGTTTACAATTTATGCGGAATCTGAAAATGTTCTCTACAAATACACATTAAGTTTCGTAAGGATGTCTGACCAACGGAGTAGTCCTGCTTCTTGTAGGCCCCACATGGAATGTCCACAAAGGGATGAGCCCTCAGACAACAAGTTATTCATTTGTTTCCATACTTCTAAGGAATTTCAACTATTTGGGGGAGATTTTTTATTTAATTTTACATCTTAAACTTTTCCACAACACTTATTTTATCATAAAGTTTTCTCAGTTTTCCCAGCTTGGCATTGTTTCTTTTAACATACATCTGGTCAGCTGCTTATCGAATTTCTTTGTAAAGATCTCTCAAGTCTTTCCAGATGTTTGGATAGTTTGTGTCACGGACCCCTTTCCAGGGCCTGGATCCTGGTGCCTTGAGCCACCATAGGAAAATGGGTAGGGGAATTATATTGCCACATGTGAAATGTGGGCAGGTGGGTGGTGGGGTAAATAGCCCCAAAACATAGGGCCATAGTATACCACCATGCGTCACATGGTCTTATGTCATATGTCTCTGCCTTATCCTGTATACTATATGTAATACCCCATGTTATATTACTGTGTTCTGTGTTATGTTTAAACTGTAACTCAATGGTCATGAAACCGTTACAAAAAATAGGTCTACAATGTGACATTGTAGACAGACAGGAACCAGTGATTATATTGTAATCTGTTTTGTCCCATTAGTTACTAGATAGGTTAATTACATCACTGATGTGCTAGACAGCTAGAGACGAAATGTATATATTGGAGGCCTATTGTTCACAGGATTCCAGACTATTAGACCCCATGTGGAGTCAATCTCCTGTGTTTGTCTGCCACTCCCTGTCATTTTTATGTTGTATACACCCCATCTGTATCTAACCCCTATAAATATTGTTGACTTTCAAAAATAAATCCGTTCACTGCTGAGACATATAGAAAATGTATGTTCTCTTATTTGCTCCTTGTGGCTGCGATACTGATCCTATTTCCACTCTGTAGGTAACTTGTCCTGGTCACTACAACATGAAGGTTACTAAGACTCATGGAAGTGCTGATTCCTGATGGTGCTGAGATGTCAAGAACCCAAAGATCCTTGTGGGTAGATAACCTGTAGTCGATAGCAGGTAGTCCTGGGCAGAAATAGCCCCTACCCCCGGATCATCACAGTTTGCATTATAAATCTAGTGGATTTAGGAATTTTGTGGTGCTGTGCCCATTTAAAAGGAACATTTAGTGCCAACAGTTTCTCTGCCTGTTTTGGGCCTCACTTGTGTTCATCTTAATCCTGATATATTCCCGAGTCTTAATCTACAAAGAGTTTTAATTTATATTCTTTATGCCCTATGTTACTCCCGTGAGATCCACGGCAAGTGGTTCAATGTGAAAATAAGGGAGAGGGGACATCACTTCTAGCTCCTTTTGTGATGTTAAATGAACAAAATCCCTGGTAATTTATTTAAACTCTAGGAGCAGAATATAAAGCTGGAATGTTTTTTAAGAAGTTATCAAAATTGTGTAAAGTTCCACACATTTCTACCCAGGATACTTTTCATCATCAAAGACAAAAGCATCAGAGGGACCTTGTCCTGAAATGCTACATCCATAAGAGTAACGGTTCTTCTGATATTGTCTGGAGCTTCTCTATCTGGGGCAAAACCCACTTGATCAGGGTGCATCAAATTTGGAAGAAGAGGCTCCAATCTATTGGTCAACACCTTCAAATAAATTAAGGTCACTATTAATCAACGAGTTTGTAACTTTGACATTGAATAGGATCTTCTTTATGTATGACTGTAACGAAATCCCCTATTTTACAGACTTCACGAACCAACCTGTTCGGTTATTTGAGGAGTTACAATGGGCTTTCGTGGAAATAACTAATAAGACAAACTTCAGTCGATGATTCTGAGAACTGCGTTCGTGGGATCTGAGCACTATTCGCCTAGAATATGCACTCAGATCTCAGCTATCTGGGGATATGTGGAACTTCAAGTTTATATTGTGTAAAAACAAAGTTATACATTTTTATTCTGTTTTATTAAAACAAAGAAGCCATGTTTCTTTCTTCCTGGAGATAATGAAGGCTCTTTGTGCTACCTTAATTTAATTACCTCCAGGATAGAAAAGAGGGAGTGATTTATGTGTAAGGGGAGTGCTTATGCTATAGCCACTGTGATTGGCTACTGTTTTTCCTTTGTCCACCAGGAGGAAGTCCTGAGATACCGGGCGTGTAGCCCAGAGTAAAGAGTTCATGTTTACCCCTTCATGAAGTTTTGACTCATGTTTGGGGGATTGGGAGCTATAATCACTTTGTTTCAGCTGGAGTTCGGAGGAAAACGCAAGGATCCTTTACAATGACTATAACTTTTGCTGTTTTTGTTTAGTCATTCAGTCGCGTCTGACTCTCCGTGACTCTATGGACCACAGCTCGCCAGGTGCATCTCTCAGTCACTGCCCCTTTGAGCTCCATCAAATTCATGTTCATTGCTTCAGTGATATCATCTATCCATCTTTGTCTCTGTTGTCCCCTTCTTCTTGTGCCTTCAAGCTTTCCCAGCATCAGAGTCTTTTCTAGGGAATTCTGCTCTCTGATGATATGGCCAAAATATTTGAGCTTCAGCCTCATGATCATACCTTCTAGTGAACAGTTTGTCTTGATTTCCTGAAGTATTTACTTATTGGATCTTCTTGCAGTCCAAGGGACTCAGAGCAGTCTTCTCCAACACCATAATTCAAAGGTGTCATTTCTACGGCGCTCAGACTTTATTATGTTCTAGCTCTTACATCCGTATGTTACTACTGGGAATATCATAGTTCGAACTATGCAGACCTTTGTTGATAGTTTAATATCTTTACTAGCTTGTCCAAACTCGCTATAACTTTCCCCAGAAGCAAACGTCTTTTAATTTCTACAGTCACCATCTGCAGAGATCTTGGATCCAAGGAAAATAAAATCTGTAACTGCCTCCAGTTCTTCCCCGTCTATTTACCAGGAAGTGAGATTGCCTCGTCTTTTTAACATGCTTCATTTTTTTTTTTTTTTTATAGTTTTTATTGCAGGAATACAAAGTGCAAACAATTGTACAATAATGAGCGTAATAAAACAAACCCCAACATCAATCATGAGATCTTATCATTGTATCCTGCCTCCTCCTTTTTTTTCTGTATTTACCTCCGTGCTATTGTTGGTAAACCAATGCATGGGTTTATAATGGGCCTTTCTTGGCTATATAAACATGTACCCCTAAATCTATCCGTAACCTATACTATTCCTTGTTATTGAATTGTTTTCTCCCATTACTTTCCGTTACTATCCTATCAGGAGAATCTTCCAGGTAATTCTTGAAATTCAATGTTATGACTTAGTGGTCTATATTGATATTATAGAAAGCCCTAACTTTATCCATTGACTGGCTTATTTACCTCTAGAGAGATACAGTACTATTTTCTTTGTTTGTTTATTTTTTTGTTTCTTTCCTCCCATTCAATTTCTATTTTCCCCGCTATCTCTTCTTTCATATTAAGGAAGAGTCGCTTAATAACTTTTACACAAGTTAACTTAACCAACCAAACTAAAACATTCTACCTGACACATCTATATTTAAACCTTCATCTCTGGATAACATTCCTTTATCTCAATCCTGTTGTTGTTCCATCCCATCGTACCTGTCTGTCTTCTTCCAATCCGGTGCAGCTCCTCTCCCGGTATCTCCCCTCCGGCCTCCAGCCCTCCCTGTTCCCTGTCAAGAAAGTGAGGGTGCCCTTCCCTCCTCCTCCCCTTTCATTGGAGTAGAGGTATCCTGATATCTGTGTATTCTATCCAGGGACCCCAAATTTCCAAGTACTTTGATTGAATCCGCCAGTGAATGGGAAATCCTTTCATTAACCGCTAAGTAGTGAATCTTAGCTCAAACTGCCCCTATCTCTAGTGTCTTTTTCTTCCAGCTCCTGGCAATATGTGATTTTGTCGCTAAAAAGATAAATTGTAAGAGTCTGTTGTAGGGGGCAGAGAGGGAGGCTATCGGCATCCCCAGTAGACTAGCTTCCGGGGTTACTTCAATATGATATCCAAATATATTATGTACCAAGTCACCCACTGCCCTCCAGAGCCGCTGAACCTTTGGGCAGTTCCACCAAGTATGGTAAAAGGAGCCCAGCTCTGAGCATCCTCTAAAGCACTTCGGACTTTCCGTCTTACTCCATTTAGCTAGTCGATCCGGGGTAATGTACGCGCGATGAAGGACCTTAATTGATGTCTCTAATAGACTATAATTTAGTGACCCCCTCATGAGATTGGCCCAGGAAGTCTCCCACGACTCAATCTCCCAGTCTGGTTATATCCTTTTCCCATTCCCTCATATATTTATCTTTGACTAGCGTTTTTGGTCTATTGAAGACCCCGTATAGTTCCCCTATCACACCTCTTGTAAGGGGGGCTTTATCACACATTCTAGAGAACCTATTATGAGAGGGGACCCCTGAACTCCTAAGTAGCCTATCCACAAAGTACCTCAATCTGCAGAAGTTATAATGCTCATAAAGGGGGATGTCATATTCGTCTCACATAGTCTCGAATGTTAACACACGACCATCTCTCATCCAGTTTCCCAATCTATCAAGTTTGTTATTTTTCCACCATTGCCGAGAGACCTGTGAGATACCTTCCGGAGTTAGTGGATGCGTAAGTATAGGCGTTAAGTGGGATATCCGGGGTAGGAGGTCTGTATGATTGACGGCCCAAATTAGGTTAGCCGCGGAGTTCCTTATCATAGGGTTGGCAGATTTTTTAATCCCTGTGGGAAGTGGGTGAATCCAGACCACCGTGTCCCATGTATAGGGCATCATGTCCTGGCTTTCAACAAACATCCATGCCGGATGGGCTTCGGGTAAGTGGGCCTGGGGGATAAAAGCTAATTGTGCTGCTCGATAGTAAAGTTTTAAGTTGGGGCACGCCAGCCCCCTCCTGGATTTATGTTTGTACATGTTATTTTTCGCTATCCTGGAGGGACCCCCACCCCAGATAAAATGGAAAACCCTGCTTTGGAAGTTTGAGAGGTCTTTCATATGCATCTGGATCGGTAGAGATCGAAATAAATAAAGCAGTCTAGGTAAAACGTTCATTTTGACCGAACTAATCCTACCGAGCCAAGAAATTTTATATTTTGCCCATTTTATCATCTCCTCCTGCAGTAAGCGGAACATTGGCCAGTAATTAGCTTTGTATAAATCTTGTATTTTAGCTGTTAGCCATATTCCCAGGTATTTAATCCCCTTCCCGGCCCACCGAAATTTAAAACTCTGTGTAAGGGATTCTTTCTCTGGTAGTGGGATATCTAAGGCCAATGCTTCAGTTTTTTCTACATTAATTTTCAATCCTGAAAGCACCCCGAATTGTTCAAGTTTTTGCATCAGGGGTGGTACCGACGTCAATGGCTCCGATATGGAGCATAGTAAGTCGTCCGCAAAGAGCGATACCTTGAAGTGATGTGACCCAACTTGGATACCCTTTACCTCCGGGGAAGCTCTAATCGACTGGGCCAGGAGCTCAATTGCCAATGCAAACAAAAGCGGCGACAGAGGGCAACCCTGTCTCGTCCCCCTCTGGATGCAGACCGTTGGCCTCCCCCCGCCCGGAAGTCTTAAATTTGCCTTAGGATCTTTGTAATAAGTCCGAATTAGGTTTAAAAATTTCCCTGAGAACCCGAATTTGGTCAGCGTAGCCATGAGAAAAGGCCACTCCAGGGAGTCAAAGGCCTTCTCCACATCCAGAGAGAGCAGGCAGGCCGGGGTGTTATTTAATTTAGCATGATGGACCAAGTTTAGGATGTTCCTGATATTGTCCCCTGCTTGTCGCCCTGGAATAAATCCCATTTGGTCTTTATGAATCAAGGAGGGGAGAAACCCAGCTATCCTATCCGCCATGATCTTGGCTAGAAATTTGATGTCACTGTTAAGGAGTGAAATCGGTCTGTAGTTCTTGGCTTCTAATGGGTCCCTCCCCTCCTTGGGGAACAAGACCAGGTCTGCTTTGTTGAGTTCTGGAGGGATTGGTAGGCCCTCCAGTATTGTATTATTTAACGTGGTCAAGTACGGGGCCAATGTGCCAACAAATTGTTTGTAGTACGCGTTCGTAAAGTCATCTGGGCCTGGGGCTTTGCCTAATTTAGATTCTAAAATAACCTTGCTCACTTCCTCCTGGGAAATTGTTTTATTCAATGAGGTAACATTCTCCTCGGTTAATTTAGCCAGATCCAGGGAGGCTAAAAATGATTGTGTTTCCCCCTGGTCTAGGGAGTTCGAGGCTTTATACAGCTTACTATAGTATGCCTGAAAGATGTCCTGAATTTTAGAAGGGTTGGAGGTCACAAACCCTTGGGGTGATTTAATTTGGCAAATTCTAGATTGATTTTGTTTTGACTTTAATTTGTTGGCAAGAAATGAGTCAGGTTTATTTGCTTTGCTATAAAACTTGTGTTGAGTAATTCTAAGAGCTCTCTCCGTTTTCTCCGACAGAATCATGTCAAGCTCCGCCGTGACTTTCTCAATCTGGGACCTATCCCCTGTAGAATTATCCTGCTGCTTTGCCCTTTCCGATCTAATCAACTCTTTATTCAATGCCTCCTCTCTGGCCCTATTTTGTTTTTTATGTTCAGCAGTTAACTTCATGCAGACCCCTCTAATATATGCTTTATGAGCCACCCACACCAAGCCTATTCCTACATCTCCCTTAGTGTTCTCCCTAAAATACATCTCAAGCTCTTGCTGGATCTTGTCTTTGGATTGAGGAAATGCTAGTAGCGTCTCCTCGATGCGCCAGGTCGGGGGGGGGGGGGGGGGGGGGAGTATACCGTGCCTAAGTATAGGGCAATTTTGACAATTGAGTGATCTGACCAGGTACACGCAATAATCTCCGCTTCCTTTGCCTGATCCAGGAGCGAAACGTCTATGATGATATAGTCGATTCTTTAATAGGAGTCATGAGGGGCTGAATAGAAAGAGTACTCCCTGTCCTTAGGGTGAAGGTCCCTCCAGGAATCTACCAAGTTCAGGTTAGCTAGTTGTGTTTTAACTTGTTTTAGCTTGCTGGGGAATTGGGGCCCCTCTTTCCCCTTGGACCTATCCAATTTGGGATCCAACGCTAAATTTAGGTCCCCCCCCAGGATAATTTTACCATAGTCTCCTTTCTCCAGTACTGTAAGTAGCTTCCGGACCGTGTTATGGGGATTCGTGGGTGGGGCATATATAACGCAATTAAAGACACTGTCAAGTCAAATATTTTCCCTGTTAGAATCAGGTAATGACCTTCAGGATCTGATTTTTTACCCTGGAGTACAAACGGAAAGTCCCTATGCAGGAGAATTGCTACCCCCTCCCTCTTGGCTAGCACACCCGTTGTATAGAAGTTTGGGTATTGTTTGTGGAGATATTTAGGGGGTTTGCTACGTATGAAGTGTGTCTCCTGTAGGAAGATTACTGAGGGGCGATGCTCCCTGTATGTAAGAAAGGCTTTGCGCCGCTTATGGGGGGAATTAAATCCCTTCACATTGTGGGACAGTATCTTAAATTCGGGCCTAGCCATTTATTTTTGTCTGTCTGTGAGTGCTGTGTATAGTGTGACACTTACGGATTTCCTGCTCTGGATGGAATGTTTATTCGAGGGCCGAAGGACCGGAGACGAGAGACACCCTAGGGCGACCAGGAGACGAGGTGCACCTGCATCATGGAGAGACCCTGAGAATACTAAGTAGAATAGAAATAGACAATTTACATACAAGGTACATTTCAGAGAAAAGTACAGAAATACATGTGTCAACAATAACATAACAGTTTCAACTTTTTCACCTATACTAATACTTTTTCCTTGCGCTCTAGCGCGCTTGGAGGGCACGAGGATCCTGTCCTCCTGCATAGTGCCCTGGCGACAAGGTATAGTAGATTTTAACTACTAAACTTTAGCCCTGTTTAATAAAAGGGATAACTCATTGCCTCACCCCATGGGCCTATCACCCCTTGCTTTGTGTAATACCAATTATTCCCTGCGGTGGATCAAGAGAATTCCAGTAGGTCTCAACCCTATATCACACCCCCCTCGGCTTATAGTGTCCATTGAGCTTCTGAGAAAAGCAGCACATCACTAACAAGTCCCTTCATCTCTTCTCTGGGGGGGGGGGCTTTTCCCGGCCAATATCCACTTGAGCATCCCGGCCCTGCGCCTGGGGATGCTGGCCTGTCGTTTACAAGCCCTTGGGCCCCCTTCTCCTGCCACTTGTGGCTGTGGATTTTTTGCAGCTTTTTGTCTCTTTGATGCAGGGACTACAGTCCATTGTCTAACAGGCCTATCTCGCTTGTCTCCTGATTCTTGACCAAGTGGTTCTTGAGCCACAAATCTGTTTCCATTTACTGTAAATTGGATGTTGAAGGGAAACCCCCATCTGTAGGGAATTTTGTGCTGGATAAGCACCTCCACAGCCGGTCTCATTTCCCTGCGTCTCGCTAGGGTAGCTGGTGAGAGATCTGCATAAACCTGGATGGTGGCGCCGTCTGGACCTTTGATTTCGTCTAGACCTCTTGCATGATAGAGAATCTGGTCTCTTGTGTGTTGCCTCAAGAAACGGGCTATGATGTCTTTGGGTATGTTGGGGTTCGGGGATGCCCCGAGTGCCCTATGTGCTCTCTCGATGCCGATTTCTCCCTCCTGGGAGTCAGGAAGGATTGACTCTATTAGATCCGAGAGGTAAGGCGTAAGGTCAGTGATTGAGTTTTGGACGCCTCTGAATCTGACATTATACCTTTTCGATCTATTTTCGAGATCTTCCAGCTTGAGTTCGAGAGAGCATATTTTCATTGCGTTTGTATCAATGTCTACCCGATCTTGTCTTTGGGAGTCTATGACATGGTCCAGAGAGGATTCCAGGATACCTGTCCGTTGGCCTAATTCTTGGATTTCGTGTTTCAGATCTTGAACTGCCAATGATAGTTGCGATTTTAGCATGTTCTCAAACCAGGTTTTGGAGTCGTTGGATAGATTTGCATCCAACATATTCCCTTTCTGGGAGCTCTCAGCATCCGACACATCCGAAGCCCCCGACATTGACTCTGGGTGGGGGGATCGTCTAGCCGTGGTAGGGGGGAAATGTTCCGTTATCCGACGGGACCCCTCGCCCTTTTTGGTTCTGACCATCATGATCTTTGCCCCTTCTTGTTGTAGCTTGGGGTAGGTCTGAACCTATTCCAGGCTTGAGTTCTCCTATAGACCTGGTCTGTGCCGGTGGGTAAAGAGTCCCGGCTTAAGGTGTGTCCTGGCCCACTGGGTAGCTAAGTTGCTGCAAGGGTCTCTTAGGTGCGTTTTAAGATCCAGGAGGGGTACTGGCCCATTTATAGGGGTGTTGGCCCTACATTTACCACATCTTTACTTTGATGAGCAGGGTAGTCGCCATAGAATTTTGTGCTAACATCCTCCAGATTCCAGACCCAATAATTATCAGGCTAAATATTGCCTTCAGATCTTCATAAATGTATCTGGAATGTAGTCACCAATGTGACGTCGTGAAATTAGGTTATATCAGTCCTTAGTGCTACGGTTTCTCCCTAATATAGGGAAGATCTGGGTGGGAGGATGGAGGGCAAGGTGTGAAGAACCTTAGTCCCTTGATGATCTAGAATGATCTAGAATTCTAGATAGTGGCAGGTTTAATTTATCATTGCAGTTGAATAGGCTTGTAGTGATTTGAAGCAGCCACCAGGTGGGAGTAGAGTACTATCTATTGAGACTGCTTATGCAATGTTTTGGGTGGAGATGTATATCCTCATGGTGCTGCTGAAGAAAGTTACATAAAACAGTGTAGTAGGGTACTTGGTTCAGTTTTAAGCACCCCGGTAGTATCAGTAATAATAAAGTCAAGTTAGTAGCACTGTAATATATAAATGTGGAGCTAAATAATCTGCATTCTTTATCATTCAGGTCAATTGCAGCTCATAGTGTACTTTAGCGTTTTGAGTCTCTGTAAATTGGTTTGCTTAAACCCAGGGTACTGGGGGAGCTTCCATGGGGATATGTGGGCAAGGGGCCCCGGATTGCATGATTTGGGGCTAAAATGTTGTTGAGGCCCCCGGGGTACCCCTTTCTTGGCCCAGGGCTGTCTTCTCCCCCTGGCAGTTCTTTAACCTCTCCCCTGTACCTGCACAGATGTGTCTTAGGCGGCTCTGCACCCCGGTCTCTGCATCCAGGCTTCCAGGGGGATGTGTCCGACTGACCAGGGGTTCTTGACAGGGGCTTCCTCCACTTTTTCCCCTTTGTGGTGCCCCCTGTTGCTCAGCGCCCCGTGATGGTGATTGCAGGGAATATGGAGATGTGTTTCCCCTCCTGCCGCCAGCGCGAGCCAGTCCTCCCGCTATGTGTGCTCTCCTCCACTTGTCCGGCGTGGCCTCTCTCACCTCTCCAGCTACTGCCTGCGCGCCTGCACAGTTTCTCCTGCTGTGTCCGGCCCCCCGTGCACTCCGGTCCTCCAGCAGCGGGGTAGGCCAGGGGAGGGATCCGGAGAGTTGATGATTCGGATGAGGCCGGTTAGGCACGGCCCTCCGCAGTAGGCCCCGATCCAGAAGGCGCCTAGAGTGTGGGGAATTGTCTACTTTTGGCGCTCATAAACACCCCTCCGAGCTCTTTGAGGTGGGGGAACCTCTGCTGGGTGTTTTAATAATAAAATTGTCACTTTTGCTGCTAATTAGCCCTTAAATAGTCTATTGAACGCGGAGCTCCAGCTCAACGCGTCTGGCTTCTTCAGCTGCTAGCCACGCCCCCCAATAATTGTTATTTTTAATAATATTTAATTAATATAACTATTGGACCTATCCTCTTATGGAAGTGCAGCACATGGCAGCAGCCTATTTTCCATCCTGTGGGTCATTCCCTGCTCTGCACTATAACCGGTATTTACACAGTACTACTATGGCCTGCCCCATTCATCCCAGTTATCTCTCATTGTGTGGGGCCACAGCTCATGCTTCATCTTTTTAACGTTGAGCCACAAGCCAACTTTTGCACTCTCTTCTTTTACCTGCATTAATAAGTCCTTTAGTTCCTCCTCACTTTTAGCCATCAGAGTAGTATCATCGGTGTATCTGAGGTTGTTGATATTCCTTCCAGCCATATTGATCCCGGCTTTGGATTCATCCAGTCCAGCCTTACACATTATGTATTCTGCATATAAGCTGAATATATACAACCTTGTCGCACTCCTTTTCCGATCTTGAACCATCCTGTTGTCCCATGTTCTGTTCTGACCATGGCATCTTGGTACACTTACAGACTCCTCAGGAGGAGGATGAGATGATCTGGTACTCCCATCTCTTTAAGGACATGCCACATGTTGTTGTGATCCACACAGTCAAAGGCTTTAGAATAATCTATGAAGCAGAAGCAAATGTTTTTTGGAACTCTCTGCTTTCTCTATTATCCAGTGGACATTGACAATTTGATCTCTTGTGCCTTGTCCTCTGCGGCCCCGGCTTGCACATCTGGGAGTTCCTGGTCCATATATTGTTGGAGTCGAGCTTGTAGATTCTTAAGCATTACCTTGCTGGCATGTGAAATAAGTGCAATTGTTTGATATTTGGAGCACTTTTTGGCACTGCCTTTTTTGGGGATTGGGATGTAGACTGACCCAGTCTATTGGCCATTGTTGAGTTTTCCAAATGTGTTGGCAGAAGGCAAGTAACACTTTCTTGTAGGATTTTAAATAGTTCAGTTGGGATTCCATCACCTCCTGCAGCCTTATTATCAGCAAGACATCTTAGGGCCCATCTCACTTCACTCTCCAAGATGTCTGGCTCCAACTCATTGGTCAAATTATTGAGGTCATCACTGCTGGTAAGATCCTTCCTGTATAGATCTTCAGTGTATTCCTGCCACCTCTCCTTTATCTGATCTTCTTCTTTTAAGTCCCTACCATGTTTGTCTTTTATCACTCCAACTTTCACATTAAAGGTGCCTTTTAGTTTCCCAATTTTCTTGAAGAGATCTCTTGATTTACCCATTCTGTTATCTTCTTCTATCTCTTTACATCGCTCATTGTAGAACGTCTCCTTGTCTCTTCTTCCTATCCTCGGGAATTCTGCATTCAGTTGGACAAATATTTTCTT
This sequence comes from Discoglossus pictus, assembly GCA_027410445.1. Classification (NCBI taxonomy): domain Eukaryota; kingdom Metazoa; phylum Chordata; class Amphibia; order Anura; family Alytidae; genus Discoglossus; species Discoglossus pictus. The sequence goes on along the minus strand of CM050166.1, from coordinate 449,745,950 downwards.
ATCTCCACCACCTTTCACGTTCCGTCTTTCGTGGGCTACTTTCAAAGCCTCATCAGACAGCCAGTTTGGCTTCTTACTTTTCTTTCTTTTATAACTATAACTTCTAATAATTCTGGTTAAAGTGGCTCCCCTGGCCTAATATCACATATAATAGTTGTGAGCATGTGGGTTGTGCTAACGCTGCAGGCTCGCGATGGCCGCAGTTGCTGGCAAGGAGCGCCAAAGGCCCCCCATTGCCAGCAACTGCGGACCACGCAAAATTTACGGACAAATACGAGACGCATTACGACCAATTACGACCTCGCAAACGTACGACCTTACCGCCCGAAACCCGCGCACATGAAAACATGAAAAACACAATAAATACACACAACAAATACATAAAAAAGCTTACCTACATCAAGGGGGGCACCCTGGACCTCGAAAACGGAAGTTACACCTCAATTTCACTCGAAATAAAAGAGTTTAGACACCCGAAAATCCCCTAAGCGAGAGAAAAAATGGCTGCCGAAAAAAATTAAAACGAGGCTACAGCACTCTAAAGATGCAAAACACCACCAAACACCTACGGATTTTCCGAAAAAGACATACAAGATCCGAAAACAAAAAAGTAGAAGCACAAAAAATACACACAACAAACACATAAAAAGGTTACCCACAGCAAGGGGGGCACCCAGGACCTCTGCAAGTGAAGTTACACCTCCATTTAAGTCCAAATTACAGGGTTTAGACACCCGAAAATCACCTAAGCGAGAGAAAAAACAAAACGAAAACGAGGCTAAAGGACCCTAAACACGCAAAACACCACCAAACACCTACGGATTTTCCAAAAAAGTCGGACGACATCCAAAAACAAGGACGCAAAATCAGCCACAGCCGCGTACCACACATTAGGCGCCATTTTAGCACAGTAACTTACACAATCCGGAAGTACACAGCTACCCTAACGGATTTGGCTCGCGCACGCACAGTATTACACTGCACACATTCATGACGCTCACACAGCAGCTCCACAGCACTGATGCTGCAGCAACATGAAAACAGATTGCCAACTCTTCAACACAATGCTGCATATATTACTTCACAATAGGTAAAGTATATTAATTTCTTATTTTATTAATTATTCATTGCCATCCAAAAAAAAAGAAAACAATGCTGCTCATAGCACACAAACAACCAAGAGCTTTGCAATGAGCGTTAAAGGCGCTCATTGCGAGCCACGCGATGAGCGCCAAAGGTGCTCAGCGCGAGGCTCGCAATGAGTGCCAAAGGATCTTGGAACACCAACAAAATTAATTTTGCACACAAACAACATTACCTGCCTTACAATCTTATTGCCGCCATTTTTTGACGGGCAAGTCGCTAGTCATTAAAAAACACTGAAACTTGGGGCAAAAGAATATGTTATAATAGAAATGTGTGAACCCATCTGGTAGAGAGTCTTTATGTCATTTTGTGATTTAATTACTTCCATAATTTCATCAGATAAAATTGTCTTGTTAGGGGCAACCATAGTTTCCTCAGAAATAGGATATTTGTGAATAATTTCCAGAAGGACCCGAGTTAGCTTTTTCTATGTATAATTCAGTATAAAATGCCGCAAAGGTGTCAGTAATTTGTGCTGGTTGGTGAGTTTAAGCCCTTTCCTTATTGTTTATCTTGGAAATTAGAGGCTGTCCTTGGTTGTCTAAGCTTATGGGCCAACACAGGTCATCGTGACCTTTCTCCACAGTATCTCATTAGGTTCATGCTTATGGACAAGAATGTCCTCATGCTTTAGTGGATCTAGAACTTAAACCTTGCAACGGTCTCATTAATCTCCTTAATTTGTTTCGTCCCATGCCTTGGCACGTTTGGCATAGTTAAATGCATAAACCTCTCATGACCATTTTATGCGACATCTAAACTCCTATTTGGTCAACCTCCCCTCCTACATTCAGTTTAAAATAGTCCTCTAATGTAATTTGACACTCATCCATTGTAGGTTTATCACGCAGTAAAGCTGGGGAATAGTGATGTTGCGAACATCAAATTTTCGGTTCGCGAACAGCGGACACGAACTTCCATCAAATGTTCGCGAACGGGCGAACCCGGCGAACCGCCATAGACTTCAATGGGCAGGCGAATTTCAAAACCCACAGGGACTCTTTCTGGCCACAATAGTGATGGGAAAGTTGTTTCAAGGGGACTAACACCTGGACTGTGGCATGCCGGAGGGGGATCCATGGCAAAACTCCCACGGAAAATTGCATAGTTGATGCAGAGTCTGGTTTTAAGCCATAAAGGGCATAAATCACCTAACATTCCTAAATTGTTTGGAATAACATGCTTTAAAACATCAGGTATGATGTTGTATCGATCAGGTAATGTAAGGGTTAGGCTCGCTTCACAGTGACAGACCAAACTCCCCGTTTAACGCACCGCAAACAACCGCAAACAGTCCCTTTGCACAACCGCAAACTCCCCATTTGCACAAGGTTGGATACCAAGCTAGCCATGTCCCGTTCCTTGTCCTCACTGATGTCATTAAAGGTCTCTTCCTCCACCCAGCCACCAAGGGTCCCCGAATGGTGACAACAAGCCCTCTAGGACGCCTGCTGTGTTTGGTCTTTCACCTCCTCAAAGCCACCTTCCTCCTCTGACTCCTCTTCTTCAGACTCCCAGAGTCTGGGGGCTTCCACTGCCCAGCATGGAAGATTATACACAGGTCAGAGTCTGGGGGCTTCCACTGCCCAGCATATAAGATTATACACATGTCAGAGTCTGGGGGCTTCCACTGCACAGCATGGAAGATTATACGCGTTGCCTCTGTCTGCGTTATTATAAGGTGTGTACTGTTAAGTAGTACTATTCCTATCGGTTTAATCCCTGTTACGTCCACTATCAGGGGACGTGTATATGGCATGGATTTTTGGAAGCGGGAGATGGAAAAAGATGCTTGGTCTGTCCTCCCACTTCAAATTTGGGGCACTGTGCGTGCAATCTAAGGTGACACCAGATATGAGTGTCACTGTGCACTGGCAAAAGTTGGCAGAGTAGATGCAATAGGCTTTACACACACGCCTGTTGGCAGGCAATTGCTATTCAATCTATTACAGTCAAAAAAGTGTTGTTTTATGTCACTGAGCACAATATAAGCTGTGAGCCTGACACAGGCAGGCAACTGAAATTAGATTACAGGAAAAAAATGGTTGTTTTCAATGTATGTTACACCACCAGGTATTAGAAGTGAAAATAAGCACAATATAAGCTGTTAGGTGTTAGCCTGTCACACACACACGCTGGCAGGCAAGCATAGATTACACAAAAAAAATTATAAAATAAAATAAATGATGTTCAAAGTTTCCTCAATGATAAAGTATAGGGGGCGAACCGAAAAGCGCATGTGTTCGCCGTTCATGGCGGACGCGAACATGCGAAAATCGCCGTGAATAGTTCTCCGGCGAACTGTTCGGGACATCACTACTGGGGAAGTATCACTCAAGGTTACACTAACCGGACCATGATCTGATCATGTTATTGGATGTATCTGGGCATAAGTCCTGTTGCATAGTTACATAGTAATCGAGGTTGAGATCTCCTCTGATCTGCAATATGTGGATTAATTGTTAGTTGTTAAATGATCCAGAGAAAGCAAAACAGCATTACAATCTGGCTCCTTAAGTCTACAGGACAATCTTCAGGAAATTACAGGAAGACCTGATGGACATGTCATGCAGCTATGACACCACATATCAAGAGTTACATACATGACAGAAAATACAGCCACTGAGATGGGTTGGCTGAATGATTGTGCAGCCAAAGGTGACCCTGTGGAGAAGAATTGCGTTTTTGGAATAGGAGACCAAGCTGTAAATGGTAGATGCAATAGGCAAAGAATCTCACAGTCTTACTGAGCCAGTCATTACTTCTTTGTCCTTTAGGGCTTCTAAAGATGGGTCAGAGAGATGCCACTCGTGTTTTGGTGGCAACTAGATTGGACATTTCAGACATAAAAGCCGTGTCGATGTTCCCATGGGGTAAAAAAAGGAAAGTCTTGGAGGGTAAACTTACTCAAGATCTAACATAGATAGTAGTAAACTTACACTTTCCATTAGTGTGGCTTAAAGCATTCTCAGTTTTAGCTGTCACATTTCCATTGTGCGGCAGAAAGTGTCCCCATCTCAGAAAATGTTAGATTCCACTGCAGAATTAATGCAAAAAAGTTAACTTTGTCATGGTTTTTATATTCTTAAGTTGTTTTTATCTATTTTCACTAGTGAGGTTCTTTAACAAATCTGTTAAAATTGATCAAGAATCAGGGCCCAGAAATCACATGGAGAATAAGAAACAAGAAGACCATCTGGCCATGTGACTGGAGCCAAAAACATAATGGGGATTGCTGGAGCAGATATGATTAATTTCAGGTTCTCATATTAGAAGCCCAACGGGATAATGGCATTATATAGAAACCCAAATGTAATATTATCAAATATGTGTGGGGGCTCAATGGCACCAGGCAGTGTTGTCCTTTATCTCCTCTTATATTAATATTTTGTCATGAAGATACTTACTGGTGCTGTAAAAAGATCTCTGGAGCAAAGAAAGAAGACAATGAAACGGTAAACGTAGGATGATATGCCAATAACATCTTTCTAATGTTTACTATTTTACAGATAAACTCACTGAACCTTCACAAATTGCTGGATGAATTTGGTCATAAAAAAATCACAAGACAATTATTACCTATCAAATGAAAAACAATTTGTGTAAAGGTTTTCTGACTACAGATCTTATTTACTATACTGAGAATAATGGAAACTATCTACTATCACACGCAAATATTAATTATCTAAAACATAGAAAATCTTAACAAACTGAAAAACATTAAAGATGTCAGACTCTTTACAGTATAATAAAATCTTAAAGTGAAATACCAAAACTATAGTATTATCAAGGGCCATACAATAAATCTTACATCTTCTATGCAAATATTTGGGAACTGTTGTGAAAACTTTAGGTCCATCTTCTACATTTTATTATCATTATGGAAAATATTGTTGGAGGTTCCTTCTTAACAAAGTAAGAAAAGGAGCAACTTAAAGAAGATTTGATCTTGGGATGGAGGATTCTGTGGATGTTCTAGAGGTTGAAACAGCAAAGTGACTGATGAGACATGATCAGTGAGGGAGAGGCCATGGTCAGTTATAATATCAAAACTATAGAGATGTACAGGGGAGATAGCAGGACTGTGAGTGTCAGAGTTCGGAACATGAAGGTAGGGATATATATTTTCAAGAAGACCGGCCATTCATTGGATCCCACCAGTTAAGTCTCCTCTGCAGGTTTCTGTGGATTGTTGCTAGGGATTCCCTGTATTGAGGCTTGTTTCAGGACCTGGGTAAGATGGCAATTAATAAGTGACTCTGTCCCAAGCACTGAACAGGAAATGGTTTTAATGCATTGAGTGTCCTCACCAGGTCTCAAGCACACGACAATGAATAGAGAAGTATTGGGTATCCATTATGTTAGGATAATGTTCTGCTCCCATTCCTCTGAGCTTATGAGCCAAACAGCACTTAGTCTCATGCAGAAAGCTAATGCGTACTTTGCAACTGTCACTGTTGCCATGGCAACACACAACATTTCACTTCAGGATTCTCCCCCATCCAAGCTGTAATCACAGTCTGTTTTAGATGGATTGATGAGAAAAAAGTGAGATTCCATTAATATTGAAAACTGAAATTAGTGCTGTCTCTTGGGACAGAATTTCTAATTTGTACAGAGGGAATAAATAGATAAACACATATTAAATGAGATCGTAAATTACTTTATTATGGTTAAATGACAAATGGTACAAATTAAAAATATTTCTCAATATTTAAACACTGAGTGTAATTAAAAAACAGTAAATAGTGGTGTTCATCTAAATGTTATAACTATGCATTTTAACAATTTAACATGGGGGAATAAAACAAAGTTTTATTTATGTTAAATTGGTCATTTAGTTAGTGTTATGCACTTCTTGTGGGGAATCATTCAGTTCCTTATATATAGGGAATAAGTATTTTTTTATTTTTAATACACCAGTTAATGAAGTTGTACATAAAGGGTACAAAAATATGTATACAGTAATCATGTACATAGTTGTTTATTCAATATTAGTTAGTATTATTACTGTAAATATACAGTGCCTTGCAAAAGTATTCACCCCCTTGACTTTTTACCTATTTTGTTACATTACAGCCTTAAGTTCCATGTTTTGTTCATCTGAATTTTATGTGATGGATCAGAACACAATAGTCTAAGTTGCTGAAGTGAAATGAGAAAAATATATACATAAAACTATTTTTTAGAAATAGAAAACAGAAAATTGGCATGTGCGTATGTATTCACCCCCTTTGTTATGAAGCCCATAAAAAGCTCTGGTGCAACCAGTTACCTTAAGAAGTCACATAATTAGTGAAATGATGTCCACCTGTGTGCAATCTAAGTGTCACAGGATCTGTCAGAGGCTGCAACACCTAAGCAAGAGGCACCACAAACCAAACACTGCCATGAAGACCAAGGAACTCTCCAAACAAGTAAGGGACAATGTTGTTGAGAAGTACAAGTCAGGGTAAGGTTATAAAAAAATATCCAAATCTTTGATGATCCCCAGGAGCACCATCAAATCTATCATAACCAAATGGACAGAACATGGCACAACAGCAAAACCTGCCAAGAGACGGCCGCCCAACAAAACTCATGGACTGGGCAAGGAGGGCATTAATCAGAGAGGCAGCACAGAGACTTAAGGTAACCCTGGAGGAGCTGCAGAGTTCCACAGCAGAGACTGGAGTATCTGTACATAGGACGACAATAAGCCGTATGCTCCATAGAGTTGGGCTTTATGGCAGAGTGGCCAGAAGAAAGCCATTACTTTCAGCAAAAAGCACGTTTTGAGTTTGTGAAAAGGCATGTGGGGGACTCAAAAAATGTATGGAGGAAGATGCTCTGGTCTGATGAGGCTAAAATGTAACTTTTCAGCCATCAAAGTAAATGCTGTCTAGCGCAAACCCAACACATCACCTAAAGAACACCCTCCCCATCAGCCAGGACTGGGAATCTGGTCAGAGGTGAGGGAAGGATGGATGGTGCAAATACAGGGATATTCTTGAGCAAAACCCGTACCACTCACCTTCCTGCAAGACAATGTCCCCAAACACACCGCTAAAGCAACACTTGAGTGGTTAAAGGGGAAACGTGTAAATGTGTTGGATTGGCCTAGTCAAAGCCCAGACCTCAATCCAATAGAAAATCTGTGGTCAGACTTTGAATGAAACGAGATTGAAAGAGCTGGAGCAGTTTTGCAAGGAGGAATGGGGAAAAAATACCAGTGGCAAGCTCATACAGACTTATCCAAAGCGACTTGGAGTGGTCATTGCCACAAATGGTGGCTCTACAAAGTATTAACTTTAGGGGGGTAAATAGTTATGCACATGGGACTTTTTCTGTTATTTTGTCCTATTTGTTGTTTGCGTCACAATAATAAGAAAAAAAAAACATCTTCAAACTTGTAGGCATGTTCTGTAAATTAAATGATGCAAATCCTGAACAATCCATGTCAATTCCAGATTGTGAAGCAACAAAACACAAACAATGCCAAGGAGGTGAATACTTTTGCAAGGCACTGTAGTTATATTTAATGTTAAAATAAAGGTTTTATATTTAAAAGCAAATTTATATATATATATATATATATATATATATATATACACAAACTACTGCCATCACTATGTCCTTGTCAAGACCACATTCACATCCTTTTCTTTCTCAGCACCATACCCACTTTAGCTCCCCCCCCCTTATTCAGTGTCCCCAATGCTTAGTCACCCTCTTGCACATTATTTGCTGTAGAGTTTCTTATGTATCCTGAGAGTCCTCACGTGGCAGACATTTCCTGTCAGTTCCTGCCCATTTTCTGGATACCAGTATTGTCAGGATACTAGTTTCATCTGGCTACCAGCGCCTCCAGTCTACTGCCTCCCCAGAGCGATGCGTATTGTGAGCACGTCCTGTTTGACCCATCCCAGTCTGTAAAACCCGAAGCAGTAAAACTTCACAGTGCTTGAGTAGAGTCGGAACCTATGTTTTGTGAGACATCTGGTGAGAAATGAGAGAGCCCTTTTGTCTAAAGCTTTCCCCACACTTTGTACATGTGAAACATTTTTTGCCTGTATGGATCCTATGGTGGTATAAGAGACTAGACTTTCCTGTAAAGCCTTCCCCACACTCCGTACATGTGTATGGTTTCTCCCCTGTGTGCAGTCTTTGATGAGATAGGAAGCTATTTTTACACCTATAGTTCTTCCCACATTCTATACATGTGAATGGTTTCTCCTCTGAGTGAACCATTTGGTGACTGAAGAGGTGATGCTCATGTGTAAAGCTTTTACCACACACTGTACATGTAAATGGTTTTTCCCCTGTGTGAATCTTGTAATGAGCTAGGAGTGCTCCCTTTACCTTAAAACTTTTCTCACACTCTGTACATGTAAAGGGTCTCTCTCCAATATTAATCCTTTGGTGGTTCTGGAGTTCATGATCTCCTGTAAAGCTTTTTCCACATTCTGTAGTTTGACGCGGTTTCGCCTGCGAGTGAGTTTTCTGGTGACCGAGTAGGTTGCTCTTATATCTAAACTTTGTGCCACACTCCACACATATGAAAGGTTTCTCCCCGGTATGAAACCTGTGATGTTTTAGAAGATCACACTTTTCTATAAAGCTTTTTCCACACTCTGTACAGATGTATGGTCTGTCACCTGTGTGAATCTTGTGGTGACGTAGGAGGACATGCTCATATGTAAAGCTTTTCCCACACTCTTTACATGTGTATGGTTTGTCCCCAGTGTGAATGCTTTGATGAGAGAGGAGAGATCCCTTTAGCTTAAAGCTTTTTCCACACTCTGTGCATGTGAATGGTTTCTCCCCTGTATGAACCCTGTGGTGTTTCTGAAGACCCCACTTTGCTGTAAAGCTTTTACCACATTCTGTACACGTATGTGGTTTATCCCCTGTGTGAATCTTATGGTGATGGAGGAGTGTTCTTTTAAATTTAAAGCTTTTCCCACATTCTGTACAGATAAATGTTTTTTCTACAGGATACAGGACACTGATACTGCCATTGTTTTCTTTAGAGCTGAGTGTTTTCCCACACTCTGACTCAGCTTGGAGGTGCTCATGGTCTGGGAAATCATCATCATCTTGAGATGACTCCTGAGATTTATCCAATGAATGGCTCCAATCTTCCGTCTTTACTACTTTTGGGCTTTGGGGAGACGGTGTAGTTCTGGATAGAATCCAATCCGCATGTGAAGCATTGGAACAATTCTCTAGAATAAGAAAAAAGAGGATGGACCTGAATTGTGAGTAATATCATCTTCATACTCCTGCTAATCTTTTATTTTGGATTCCTCTATCATTCTAAAGAGGCTATGTATTATTATTATGGATAAAACAAATGTGCTAGTTTAGCCATTATTATTATCTCCAAAGACTCACACTGAACATGACCTATGCCTGACCTCTTCATTACTTGCCCTGCACTATCATTGTAGTGACCCTACTGTATGGAAGTGCCCTCTGTGGCCACCATTCCCAAAGCTTCTCTCGGTGCCGGAGAATCCGCCCTGTCAGAGGCCATTGTAGTAAAGATAAAATAGTGTTTAACTGAGCCTCCCAAGATTCACTGTAAGGACTCCTCCAATTAAATACAAAAACAACTTACAAATGGCATTTTCCTAATGGCGTTACTTAATGAGGATGAAGATTAATGGTCACGGAAAGCGAACACCAACAATTTAAGATTTTTCATTGACCTGAAAACTTCCTGCCCATTATTCTTTAATCCAAGTCACTTATGAAGCCAGGACTAATTCTCTTGGATATCATTAGTCAGTGGTCTTGGGTCCACTTTTGCTGGATACTCACCTCCAACAGTAACTGTAATAATCTCAGTGTCCGGCTCTTCTCTCTCGGACTTCACCTCTAGACTCTCAGGTACAACCACTGGAAAAACTGGAATGGAAAACCCATCATGTAAATCACCAGACAGAGGAACAGAGGATGAGCTCAGCCATGAGGAGCCTCCAAGCATCATCTAGATCTTCTTGGTGATGGAGGACTTTGCTTTTAGGGTTCATACAAATCCAAATATGAGAAGTTTCAGATGAGTGAACCATAAAATCCTCCTTTATAAGGAGTGTATTCTGCTACCGCCATCATTTATCTGTTTCCTTCCCACATTTACTTATTATTTATATTATATTTTAGTTTCACATAAAGGAACATGGAAGGCTCCTGGGTATACAATATCTGTGTATCTGTTTACTTTTATAAATTTTATGATATTGCCTATAAGTTCTGTATTTACTGCCTAAAACAAAGAAATAGTCCCTGTATGGGTCTGCCCTCCGCAGCACATGCAGCCACAGACTATGTAGGGCTGGGTGTGTAGTGTCCTTCGGTATCAGGCATCACATCTCAGCAGCCCTTCATAATATGTATAAAAACAAAATAAGGTCCATGTCAGTAAATAGATACCCAGGGATATTACACACCTAGTAACATCCAGGAGCCGCCCATATAACTTTACCTGACCGACTACAAACCAAAAGCCAGATATGAACATGGAGGTTCAAATCCGTGTTCTAGAAATAAAATCTGGAATAGAGGAGAAAATGCCCTAAAATGGCTGATACAAAACAATAATGTAAAGTACTCACCGAGTACAGGGCACTGGTCAGTCTCAGTCTTTATGGTGGTCACATGACACAGCTCTTTAAATAAACTTTCTGGTCCAAGCTCTGGGAAGAAAATATACAAATATTTAATACATTTCTAAACACTTAAAGGGCCACTACAGTTCTAGAAATAGAAGATACATGATTGTGAAGTATGTATCAAACTAAAAATATTAGCTAAAGTCCCATAACTAGAGAAGCCATCCCATAATAACTGATAGGATCTCTGGACAACCATGGGTGATCCAACATGGGATATCCTGTGTCTCACCATGGAGACCTCTTATTTGGAGGGCTATGGTGTGCCACACAAGCGGGATAAAGCCCCATAACTAGAGAAGCCATTCCATAATAACCAAGAGGATCTCTGGACAACCATGAGGTACCCGGTGTCTTAGCATGGAGACCTCCTATCTGGAGGGCTCTGGTGTGCCACACAAGGTATCTAATGCCCCATAACTAGAGATGCCATTCCATAATAGCTGATAGGATCTCTGGATAACCATGAGGTACCCTGTGTCTTACCATGGAGACCTCCTATCTGGAGGGCTATGGTGTGCGACACAAGGTATCCAAGGCCCCATAACTAGAGATGCCATTCCATAATAACTGATAGGATCTCTGGATAACCATGGGTGATCCAACATGGGGTATCCTGTGTCTCACAACCGAGACCTCCTATCTGGAGGGCTATGGTGTGCCCCACAAATTGGCTAATGTCCCATAACTAGAGAAGCAATCCCATAATAACCAAGAGGATCTCTGGACAACCATGAGGTACCCGGTGTCTTAGCATGGAGACCTCCTATCTGGAGGGCTCTGGTGTGCCACACAAGGTATCTAATGCCCCATAACTAGAGATGCCATTCCATAATAGCTGATAGGATCTCTGGACAACCATGGGTGATCCAACATGGGGTATCCTGTGTCTCACAACAGAGACCTCCTATCTGGAGGGCTACGGTGTGCCACACAAGCTGGATATAAGGCCCATAACTAGAGAAGCCATCATAATAATAGTTGTAAGTCATAGATCTTTGTACTGTCTGGTTTTTAATAAAATAAAGTAGCATCAACTGTATATTTTTTTGCCCTTTTTAATGGTTTCTGAATTTTCATTTGTTTAATAGAACAAAAATCTATCATTCTGTCACTTTTTCTTTATCACTTTTATATTTTTTGTAGTTGTGGGTATTTGGCGGTGTCACCGACCGGTGATATTAATTAGAATCAGATGTGTCAGCTGAGGAAGGATCGGTCTCTTAGGAAGGAAGGGAGAAATGGCAATACCACTGCTGCCCCCTAGAGGTCAGGAGAGGAAGGGACAAATACTAATAACCTTATCTGCTCTACTCACCTAACAAGGGTGGATCCATGCTGGCAATGGCCGGGCTCCTTCTTGGATCCTCAGAGGTCTTGTCCTGTCTGGAGGACACATAAGAGGAGTCAGGATATTTATTACTTCTATACGTTGTTATAAGATGGGGAAGGAGGAGTCATTTTAAGAAACTACTAAATTCATCATAAAATGACTGTGAATAATGTGGGTATAGGATCTGCCCAGCAGGACCCCATGGGCATGAACTACACAACACTCCCTAGATTATGGCTGGACCATGCCATTTGTACATGATGTTGTGGTATAGGGGAGGTCTCCTGTGCTATAAAGATGTGGAATGCAGCAGGCATTTGCCTAAAGCGAATATTGATCGCTGCATTTACATATAAACAGGTAAAGTATAAATTATAGTTGTCAAACTACGAATCCTCGTCACGCTTTGCAAGCTCACGAAACGAGCTTGCAAGAACTGCGTCCCCCGTTTGGTCCACAAATGCGGATCCTCGCGTAGTGAGGGGCCACATTTGTGGAGGTGGAGGCTCTACGGCGCCTCACATGCGGTTACAAACACCCACACAAGCGGCACTTTACCAACAATACGAACCGCAGGAAATTTACGGACTTGGCACACAAAAATACGAGACGCAGGACAAAAATACAACCTTAACGGCCGAACCGCGCGCACCGGAAAACAGTCAAAACACAATAAATACACAAAAAAATATATTAAAAAAGCATTCCCACGGCGAGGGGGGCACCCAGGACCTCTGCAAGGGAAGTTACACCTCAATTTAAGTCCAAATTCACGAGTTCAGACACACGAAATTCCCCTAAGCGAGAGAAAAAATGGCCGCCGAAAAAAACAATATTACAATGATACAATATTACTAAGGACGGAAAATCACACACCCGCGTATCACGTAGACATTCACGCCATTTATCAATGCAGAAGTACACAGCTAACGGCTTCCCCTCGCGCGCGCAGCCTATTTACACCACACACATTGCTGACACTTACACCTCAGCTCCAGAACCGTGCAAACCTACATTGTATGCTGCAGGAACATAGAAACAGATTGTCAGCTCTTCAGCACAATGCTTCCTGCATATATTACTTACAAATAGGTCAAGTATATTAATATATTCATTATTTCACTGCCATACAACAAGACAGACACAAAAAAAGCCCCTCGAATAACAAACAAAAAAAGAAAACCACACCCGCGCAATGAGTGCCGAAGGTCCTCACGTAAAAAAAAATGGATAAAACAACATTACCTACCTTACGATTTCATGCCCTTCGCTAGTATATATATATATATATATATATATATATATATATATATATTGCAATATACATTATCCTTACATTGGGGTGAATATTTACTCCCTACATTCACTAAGCCTCACTGAGGCAGAATGATGGGTCTTTTTCCTATGAAGAAAACCCCTCAGTAGCTCAGTGACATTCATCACTTCATTTATCCGCCATCTACCAATCCCCATGGGTGCGGGATAACTGAGAGTCCACTGTATGTGCTATGACGAGATACAATGTCTCCACATGTACCACAGAGCGGCCCCCTCACACCCCTGGGCAGCGACCACAGACCGGCCCCCTTCCCTTCACACCCCTGGGCAGTGACCACAGAGCGGCCCCCTCCCCCTCACACCCCTGGGCAGTGACCACAGACCGGCCCCCTCCCCCTCACACCCCTGGGCAGTGACCACAGACCGGCCCCCTCCCCCTCACACCCCTGGGCAGTGACCACAGACCGGCCCCCTCCCCCTCACACAGCTGGGCAGTGACCACAGACCGGCCCCCTGCCCTCACACCCCCGGGCAGTGACCACAGACCGGCCCCCTGCCCTCACACCCCCGGGCAGTGACCACAGAGCGGCCCCCTGCCCTCACACCCCCGGGCAGTGACCACAGAGCGGCCCCCTGCCCTCACACCCCCGGGCAGTGACCACAGAGCGGCCCCCTGCCCTCACACCCCCGGGCAGTGACCACAGAGCGGCCCCCTGCCCTCACACCCCCGGGCAGTGACCACAGAGCGGCCCCCTCCCCCTCACACCCCTGGGCAGTGACCACAGAGCGGCCCCCTCACCTCACACCCCTGGGCAGTGACCACAGAGCGGCCCCCTCCCCTCACACCCCTGGGCAGTGACCACAGAGCGGCCCCCTCCCCTCACAACCCTTGGGCAGTGACCACAGAGCGGACCCCTCCCCTCACACCCCTGGGCAGTGACCACAGTGTGGCCCCCTCCCCTCACACCCCTGGGCAGTGACCACAGACCGGCCCAATGCCCTCACACCCATGGGCAGTGACCACAGTGTGGCCCCCTCCCCTCACACCCCTGGGCAGCGACCACAGACCGGCCCCCTGCCCTCACACCCCTGGGCAGTGACCACAGACCGGCCCCCTCCCCTCACACAGCTGGGCAGTGACCACAGACCGGCTCCCTCCCCTCACACCCCCTGGGCAGTGACCACAGACCGGCCCCCTGCCCTCACACCCCTGGGCAGTGACCACAGACCGGCCCCCTTCCCTTCACACCCCTGGGCAGTGACCACAGACCAGCCCCCTCCCCTCACACTCCTGGGCAGTGACCACAGACCGGCCCCCTCCCCTCACACAGCTGGGCAGTGACCACAGACCGGCCCCCTCCCCTCACACAGCTGGGCAGTGACCACAGACCGGCCCCCTCCCCTCACACAGCTGGGCAGTGACCACAGACCGGCCCCCTCCCCTCACACAGCTGGGCAGTGACCACAGACCGGCCCTCTCCCCTCACACCCCTGGGCAGTGACCACAGACCGGCCCCCTCCCCTCACACTCCTGGGCAGTGACCACAGACAGCCCCCTCCCCTCACACCCCTGGGCAGTGACCACAGAGCGGCCCCCTCCCCTCACACCCCTGGGCAGTGACCACAGACCGGCCCCCTCCCCTCACACTCCTGGGCAGTGACCACAGAACGGCCCCCTCCCCTCACACCCCCTGGGCAGTGACCACAGACCGGCCCCCTCCACTCACACTCCTGGGCAGTGACCACAGACCGGCCCCCTCCCCCTCACACCCCCTGGGCAGTGACCACAGACTGGCCCCCTCCCCTCACACTCCTGGGCAGTGACCACAGACCGGCCCCTCCCCTCCCACCCCCTGGGCAGTGACCACAGACCGGCCCCCTCCCCCTCACACCCCTGGGCAGTGACCACAGACCGGCCCTCTCCCCTCACACCCCTGGGCAGTGACCACAGACCGGCCGCCTCCCCTCACACCCCTGGGCAGTGACCACAGACCGGCCCCCTCCCCTCACACTCCTGGGCAGTGACCACAGACCGGCCCCCTCACCTCACACTCCTGGGCAGTGACCACAAAGCGGCCCCCTCCCCTCACACTCCTGGGCAGTGACCACAGACCGGCCCCCTCCCCTCACACCCCTGGGCAGTGACCACAGACCGGCCCCCTCCCCTCACACCCCTGGGCAGTGACCACAGAGCGGCCCCCTCCCCTCACACCACTGGGCAGTGACCACAGACCGGCCCCCTCCCCTCACACCCCTGGGCAGTGACCACAGACCGGCCCCCTCCCCTCACACTCCTGGGCAGTGACCACAGACCAGCCCCTCCCCTCACACCCCTGGGTAGTGACCACAGACCGGCCCCCTCCCCTCACACCCCTGGGCAGTGACCACAGACCGGCCCCCTCCCCTCACACTCCTGGGCAGTGACCACAGACCAGCCCCCTCCCCTCACACTCCTGGGCAGTGACCACAGACCAGCCCCTCCCCTCACACCCCCTGGGCAGTGACCACAGACCGGCCCCCTTCCCTCACACCCCTGGGCAGTGACCACAGAGCGGCCCCCTCCCCTCACACCCCCTGGGCAATGACCACAGAGCGGCCCCCTCCCCTCACACCCCTGGGCAGTGACCACAGAGCGGCCCCCTCCCCTCACACTCCTGCTGTTACTCCCCCTCTCTGTGTTTACCTATAATGTTACTCTTTGGGGTCTCAGTGCAGCATTAACCCTTCCACCGGCTGAGGGGCCAGCAATGCATCGCAAAGCCAGTGAAAGTGTCACTGAGGCCCAGCCGGACTCCCCGTGTGTAACCCGCTCACTGCTGGGGATTAGCTGCTGCTATCTGCTGATACTGTGGGATCCAGTGCCGGCCTCATCTGTAACCGAGCTCAGCGTCCGCTCTGTGTCCAGGAGAGGGCCAAAGTCCAACCCAGCCAATCACAGCAAAGCAACATCACCATGTGACCCGAGGAAAGAGGACACAGTCCAGCTTAGCCAATCAAAGCATAAAAACAATACTGTGTGTACAAGAGAGGAGAGGGGGTCACGTACCATCTCAGCCAATCAGAACGTAGCAATATTACCTTGTGACCTGAAAAGGGGCACGGCCAAAATCCAACACAGCTAATCCTAGCATAGAACCATTACCGTGTGACCTAGAAAGGGGCAGGGATCTCCTCCAGCTCAGCCAATCACATTACAGGGGTAGTAGAATTACCGTAATCACCCGAATAGAAGGTCCAGTGTCCTGCAATGCACAGTGTGGCCTAGTCCATCATTTCTATCAGGCGTTATATAGAGAGGATTTATTTACAGACCATAAATATTACACGAAGAGAGAGGAGAAGTAAGATGGATAAAGTGGCACATTCCAGTTATATAGGTACAGAGAGATACAGAGATAGAGAGATAGAAGGACAGACAGACACATAGATATATATGAGATAGAAGGACAGACAGACACATAGATATATATGAGAGATAGAAGGACAGACAGACACATAGATATATATGAGAGATAGAAGGACAGACAGACACATAGATATATATGAGATAGAAGGACAGACAGACACATAGATATATATGAGAGATAGAAGGACAGACAGACACATAGATATATATGAGATAGAAGGACAGACAGACACATAGATATATATGAGATAGAAGGACAGACAGACACATAGATATATATGAGAGATAGAAGGACAGACAGACACATAGATATATATGAGATAGAAGGACAGACAGACACATAGATATATATGAGATAGAAGGACAGACAGACACATAGATATATATGAGATAGAAGGACAGACAGACACATAGATATATATGAGATATAGAAGGACAGACAGACACATAGATATATATGAGATAGAAAGACAGACAGACACATAGATATATATGAGATAGAAAGACAGACAGACACATAGATATATATGAGAGATAGAAGGACAGACAGACACATAGATATATATGAGATAGAAGGACAGACAGACACATAGATATATATGAGATAGAAGGACAGACAGACACATAGATATATATGAGAGATAGAAGGACAGACAGACACATAGATATATATGAGATAGAAGGACAGACAGACACATAGATATATATGAGATAGAAGGACAGACAGACACATAGATATATATGAGATAGAGGGACAGACAGACACATAGATATATATGAGATAGAAGGACAGACGGACACATAGATATATATGAGAGATAGAAGGACAGACGGACACATAGATATATATGAGAGATAGAGGGACAGACGGACACATAGATATATATGAGAGATAGAAGGACAGACAGACACGTAGATATATATGAGAGATAGAAGGACAGACAGACACGTAGATATATATGAGAGATAGAAGGACAGACAGACACGTAGATATATATGAGAGATAGAAGGACAGACAGACACATGGATATATATGAGAGATAGAAGGACAGACAGACACATAGATATATATGAGATAGAAGGACAGACAGACACATAGATATATATGAGATAGAAGGACAGACGGACACATAGATATATATGAGATAGAAGGACAGACGGACACATAGATATATATGAGATAGAAGGACAGGCGGACACATAGATATATATGAGATAGAAGGACAGACAGACACATAGATATATATGAGAGATAGAAGGACAGACAGACACATAGATATATATGAGAGATAGAAGGACAGACAGACACATAGATATATATGAGAGATAGAAGGACAGACAGACACATAGATATATATGAGAGATAGAAGGACAGACAGACACATAGATATATATGAGATAGAAGGACAGACAGACACATAGATATATATGAGATAGAAGGACAGACACACACATAGATATATATGAGAGATAGAAGGACAGACAGACACATAGATATATATGAGAGATAGAAGGACAGACAGACACATAGATATATATGAGATAGAAGGACAGACAGACACATAGATATATATGAGATAGAAGGACAGACAGACACATGGATATATATGAGAGATAGAAGGACAGACAGACACATGGATATATATGAGATAGAAGGACAGACAGACACATAGATATATATGAGAGATAGAAGGACAGACAGACACATAGATATATATGAGAGATAGAAGGACAGGCAGACACATAGATATATATGAGAGATAGAAGGACAGACGGACACATAGATATATATGAGAGATAGAAGGACAGACGGACACATAGATATATATGAGAGATAGAAGGACAGACGGACACATAGATATATATGAGAGAAGGACAGACAGACACATAGATATATATGAGATAGAAAGGACAGACAGACACATAGATATATATGAGATAGAAGGACAGACAGACACATAGATATATATGAGATAGAAGGACAGACAGACACATAGATATATATGAGAGATAGAAGGACAGACAGACACATAGATATATATGAGATAGAAGGACAGACAGACACATAGATATATATGAGAGATAGAAGGACAGACAGACACATAGATATATATGAGATAGAAGGACAGACAGACACATAGATATATATGAGATAGAAGGACAGACAGACACATAGATATATATGAGATAGAAGGACAGACAGACACATAGATATATATGAGATAGAAGGACAGGCAGACACATAGATATATATGAGAGATAGAAGGACAGACGGACACATAGATATATATGAGAGATAGAAGGACAGACAGACACATAGATATATATGAGAGATAGAAGGACAGACAGACACGTAGATATATATGAGAGATAGAAGGACAGACAGACACATAGATATATATGAGAGATAGAAGGACAGACAGACACATAGATATATATGAGATAGAAGGACAGACAGACACATAGATATATATGAGATAGAAGGACAGACGGACACATACATATATATGAGATAGAAGGACAGACGGACACATAGATATATATGAGATAGAAGGACAGGCGGACACATAGATATATATGAGATAGAAGGACAGACGGACACATAGATATATATGAGAGATAGAAGGACAGACAGACACATAGATATATATGAGAGATAGAAGGACAGACAGACACATAGATATATATGAGAGATAGAAGGACAGACAGACACATAGATATATATGAGAGATAGAAGGACAGACAGACACATAGATATATATGAGATAGAAGGACAGACAGACACATAGATATATATGAGATAGAAGGACAGACACACACATAGATATATATGAGAGATAGAAGGACAGACAGACACATAGATATATATGAGAGATAGAAGGACAGACAGACACATAGATATATATGAGATAGAAGGACAGACAGACACATAGATATATATGAGATAGAAGGACAGACAGACACATGGATATATATGAGAGATAGAAGGACAGACAGACACATGGATATATATGAGATAGAAGGACAGACAGACACATAGATATATATGAGAGATAGAAGGACAGACAGACACATAGATATATATGAGAGATAGAAGGACAGGCAGACACATAGATATATATGAGAGATAGAAGGACAGACGGACACATAGATATATATGAGAGATAGAAGGACAGACAGACACATAGATATATATGAGATAGAAGGACAGACAGACACATAGATATATATGAGAGATAGAAGGACAGACAGACACATAGATATATATGAGATAGAAGGACAGACAGACACATAGATATATATGAGATAGAAGGACAGACAGACACATAGATATATATGAGATAGAAGGACAGACAGACACATAGATATATATGAGATAGAAGGACAGGCAGACACATAGATATATATGAGAGATAGAAGGACAGACGGACACATAGATATATATGAGAGATAGAAGGACAGACGGACACATAGATATATATGAGACAGAAGGACAGACGGACACATAGATATATATGAGACAGAAGGACAGACGGACACATAGATATATATGAGACAGAAGGACAGACGGACACATAGATATATATGAGACAGAAGGACAGACAGACACATAGATATATATGAGACAGAAGGACAGACGGACACATAGATATATATGAGACAGAAGGACAGACGGACACATAGATATATATGAGACAGAAGGACAGACGGACACATAGATATATATGAGATAGAAGGACAGACGGACACATAGATATATATGAGATAGAAGGACAGACGGACACATAGATATATATGAGATAGAAGGACAGACGGACACATAGATATATATGAGAGATAGAAGGACAGACGGACACATAGATATATATGAGAGATAGAAGGACAGACGGACACATAGATATATATGAGAGATAGAAGGACAGACAGACACATAGATATATATGAGAGATAGAAGGACAGACAGACACATAGATATATATGAGATAGAAGGACAGACAGACACATAGATATATATGAGAGATAGAAGGACAGACGGACACATAGATATATATGAGAGATAGAAGGACAGACGGACACATAGATATATATGAGAGATAGAAGGACAGACGGACACATAGATATATATGAGATAGAAGGACAGACGGACACATAGATATATATGAGACAGATAGAAGGACAGACAGACACATAGATATATATGAGATAGAAGGACAGACAGACACATAGATATATATGAGAGATAGAAGGACAGACGGACACATAGATATATATGAGAGATAGAAGGACAGACGGACACATAGATATATATGAGAGATAGAAGGACAGACGGACACATAGATATATATGAGAGAAGGACAGACAGACACATAGATATATATGAGAGATAGAAGGACAGACAGACACATAGATATATATGAGAGATAGAAGGACAGACAGACACGTAGATATATATGAGACAGAAGGACAGACACATAGATATATATGAGAGATAGAAGGACAGACAGACACATAGATATATATGAGAGATAGAAGGACAGACAGACACATAGATATATATGAGACAGAAGGACAGACAGACACATAGATATATATGAGACAGATAGAAGGACAGACAGACACATAGATATATATGAGACAGAAGGACAGACAGACACATAGATATATATGAGAGAAGGACAGACAGACACATAGATATATATGAGAGAAGGACAGACAGACACATAGATATATATGAGATAGAAGGACAGACAGACACATAGATATATATGAGACAGAAGGACAGACAGACACATAGATATATATGAGAGAAGGACAGACAGACACATAGATATATATGAGAGAAGGACAGACAGACACATAGATATATATGAGAGATAGAAGGACAGACAGACACATAGATATATATGAGAGATAGAAGGACAGACAGACACGTAGATATATATGAGAGATAGAAGGACAGACAGACACATAGATATATATGAGAGATAGAAGGACAGACAGACACATAGATATATATGAGATAGAAGGACAGACAGACACATAGATATATATGAGATAGAAGGACAGACGGACACATAGATATATATGAGATAGAAGGACAGACGGACACATAGATATATATGAGATAGAAGGACAGGCGGACACATAGATATATATGAGATAGAAGGACAGACGGACACATAGATATATATGAGAGATAGAAGGACAGACAGACACATAGATATATATGAGAGATAGAAGGACAGACAGACACATAGATATATATGAGAGATAGAAGGACAGACAGACACATAGATATATATGAGAGATAGAAGGACAGACAGACACATAGATATATATGAGAGATAGAAGGACAGACAGACACATAGATATATATGAGAGACAGAAGGACAGACAGACACATAGATATATATGAGATAGAAGGACAGACAGACACATAGATATATATGAGATAGAAGGACAGACAGACACATAGATATATATGAGAGACAGAAGGACAGACAGACACATAGATATATATGAGATAGAAGGACAGACACACACATAGATATATATGAGAGATAGAAGGACAGACAGACACATAGATATATATGAGAGATAGAAGGACAGACAGACACATAGATATATATGAGATAGAAGGACAGACAGACACATAGATATATATGAGATAGAAGGACAGACAGACACATGGATATATATGAGAGATAGAAGGACAGACAGACACATGGATATATATGAGATAGAAGGACAGACAGACACATAGATATATATGAGAGATAGAAGGACAGACAGACACATAGATATATATGAGAGATAGAAGGACAGGCAGACACATAGATATATATGAGAGATAGAAGGACAGACGGACACATAGATATATATGAGAGATAGAAGGACAGACGGACACATAGATATATATGAGAGAAGGACAGACAGACACATAGATATATATGAGACAGAAGGACAGACAGACACATAGATATATATGAGATAGAAAGGACAGACAGACACATAGATATATATGAGATAGAAGGACAGACAGACACATAGATATATATGAGATAGAAGGACAGACAGACACATAGATATATATGAGATAGAAGGACAGACAGACACATAGATATATATGAGAGATAGAAGGACAGACAGACACATAGATATATATGAGATAGAAGGACAGACAGACACATAGATATATATGAGATAGAAGGACAGACAGACAGACACATAGATATATATGAGATAGAAGGACAGACAGACACATAGATATATATGAGATAGAAGGACAGGCAGACACATAGATATATATGAGAGATAGAAGGACAGACGGACACATAGATATATATGAGAGATAGAAGGACAGACAGACACATAGATATATATGAGAGATAGAAGGACAGACAGACACGTAGATATATATGAGAGATAGAAGGACAGACAGACACATAGATATATATGAGAGATAGAAGGACAGACAGACACATAGATATATATGAGATAGAAGGACAGACAGACACATAGATATATATGAGATAGAAGGACAGACGGACACATAGATATATATGAGATAGAAGGACAGACGGACACATAGATATATATGAGATAGAAGGACAGGCGGACACATAGATATATATGAGATAGAAGGACAGACAGACACATAGATATATATGAGAGATAGAAGGACAGACAGACACATAGATATATATGAGAGATAGAAGGACAGACAGACACATAGATATATATGAGAGATAGAAGGACAGACAGACACATAGATATATATGAGAGATAGAAGGACAGACAGACACATAGATATATATGAGAGATAGAAGGACAGACAGACACATAGATATATATGAGATAGAAGGACAGACAGACACATAGATATATATGAGAGATAGAAGGACAGACAGACACATAGATATATATGAGAGATAGAAGGACAGACAGACACATAGATATATATGAGAGATAGAAGGACAGACAGACACATAGATATATATGAGAGATAGAAGGACAGACAGACACATAGATATATATGAGATAGAAGGACAGACAGACACATAGATATATATGAGATAGAAGGACAGACAGACACATAGATATATATGAGAGATAGAAGGACAGACAGACACATAGATATATATGAGATAGAAGGACAGACAGACACATAGATATATATGAGAGATAGAAGGACAGACAGACACATAGATATATATGAGATGGAAGGACAGACGGACACATAGATATATATGAGAGATAGAAGGACAGACAGACACATAGATATATATGAGATAGAAGGACAGACAGACACATAGATATATATGAGATAGAAGTACAGACAGACACATGGATATATATGAGAGATAGAAGGACAGACAGACACATGGATATATATGAGATAGAAGGACAGACAGACACATAGATATATATGAGAGATAGAAGGACAGACAGACACATAGATATATATGAGAGATAGAAGGACAGGCAGACACATAGATATATATGAGAGATAGAAGGACAGACGGACACATAGATATATATGAGATAGAAGGACAGACAGACACATAGATATATATGAGAGATAGAAGGACAGACGGACACATAGATATATATGAGAGATAGAAGGACAGACGGACACATAGATATATATGAGAGATAGAAGGACAGACGGACACATAGATATATATGAGAGAAGGACAGACAGACACATAGATATATATGAGAGATAGAAGGACAGACAGACACATAGATATATATGAGAGATAGAAGGACAGACAGACACGTAGATATATATGAGACAGAAGGACAGACACATAGATATATATGAGAGATAGAAGGACAGACAGACACATAGATATATATGAGAGATAGAAGGACAGACAGACACATAGATATATATGAGACAGAAGGACAGACAGACACATAGATATATATGAGATAGAAGGACAGACAGACACATAGATATATATGAGATAGAAGGACAGACAGACACATAGATATATATGAGATAGAAGGACAGGCAGACACATAGATATATATGAGAGATAGAAGGACAGACGGACACATAGATATATATGAGAGATAGAAGGACAGACGGACACATAGATATATATGAGAGATAGAAGGACAGACGGACACATAGATATATATGAGACAGAAGGACAGACGGACACATAGATATATATGAGACAGAAGGACAGACGGACACATAGATATATATGAGAGATAGAAGGACAGACGGACACATAGATATATATGAGACAGAAGGACAGACGGACACATAGATATATATGAGACAGAAGGACAGACGGACACATAGATATATATGAGACAGAAGGACAGACGGACACATAGATATATATGAGACAGAAGGACAGACGGACACATAGATATATATGAGACAGAAGGACAGACGGACACATAGATATATATGAGACAGAAGGACAGACGGACACATAGATATATATGAGATAGAAGGACAGACGGACACATAGATATATATGAGATAGAAGGACAGACGGACACATAGATATATATGAGAGATAGAAGGACAGACGGACACATAGATATATATGAGAGATAGAAGGACAGACAGACACATAGATATATATGAGAGATAGAAGGACAGACGGACACATAGATATATATGAGAGATAGAAGGACAGACGGACACATAGATATATATGAGAGATAGAAGGACAGACAGACACATAGATATATATGAGATAGAAGGACAGGCGGACACATAGATATATATGAGATAGAAGGACAGACAGACACATAGATATATATGAGAGACAGAAGGACAGACAGACACATAGATATATATGAGAGACAGAAGGACAGACAGACACATAGATATATATGAGATAGAAGGACAGACAGACACATAGATATATATGAGATAGAAGGACAGACAGACACATAGATATATATGAGAGATAGAAGGACAGACAGACACATAGATATATATGAGAGATAGAAGGACAGACAGACACATAGATATATATGAGAGATAGAAGGACAGACAGACACATAGATATATATGAGAGATAGAAGGACAGACAGACACATAGATATATATGAGAGATAGAAGGACAGGCAGACACATAGATATATATGAGAGATAGAAGGACAGGCAGACACATAGATATATATGAGATAGAAGGACAGACAGACACATAGATATATATGAGAGAAGGACAGACAGACACATAGATATATATGAGAGATAGAAGGACAGACAGACACATAGATATATATGAGAGATAGAAGGACAGACAGACACATAGATATATATGAGATAGAAGGACAGACAGACACATAGATATATATGAGATAGAAGGACAGACAGACACATAGATATATATGAGAGACAGAGGGACAGACAGACACATAGATATATATGAGAGACAGAAGGACAGACAGACACATAGATATATATGAGAGACAGAAGGACAGACGGACACATAGATATATATGAGAGATAGAAGGACAGACAGACACATAGATATATATGAGAGATAGAAGGACAGACAGACACATAGATATATATGAGAGAAGGACAGACAGACACATAGATATATATGAGAGATAGAAGGACAGACAGACACATAGATATATATGAGAGATAGAAGGACAGACAGACACGTAGATATATATGAGACAGAAGGACAGACACATAGATATATATGAGAGATAGAAGGACAGACAGACACATAGATATATATGAGAGATAGAAGGACAGACAGACACGTAGATATATATGAGACAGAAGGACAGACACATAGATATATATGAGAGATAGAAGGACAGACAGACACATAGATATATATGAGAGATAGAAGGACAGACAGACACATAGATATATATGAGACAGAAGGACAGACAGACACATAGATATATATGAGACAGATAGAAGGACAGACAGACACATAGATATATATGAGATAGAAGGACAGACAGACACATAGATATATATGAGACAGAAGGACAGACAGACACATAGATATATATGAGATAGAAGGACAGACAGACACATAGATATATATGAGAGAAGGACAGACAGACACATAGATATATATGAGAGAAGGACAGACAGACACATAGATATATATGAGAGATAGAAGGACAGACAGACACATAGATATATATGAGAGATAGAAGGACAGACAGACACGTAGATATATATGAGAGATAGAAGGACAGACAGACACATAGATATATATGAGAGATAGAAGGACAGACAGACACATAGATATATATGAGATAGAAGGACAGACAGACACATAGATATATATGAGATAGAAGGACAGACGGACACATAGATATGAGATAGAAGGACAGACGGACACATAGATATATATGAGATAGAAGGACAGGCGGACACATAGATATATATGAGATAGAAGGACAGACAGACACATAGATATATATGAGAGATAGAAGGACAGACAGACACATAGATATATATGAGAGATAGAAGGACAGACAGACACATAGATATATATGAGAGATAGAAGGACAGACAGACACATAGATATATATGAGAGATAGAAGGACAGACAGACACATAGATATATATGAGAGATAGAAGGACAGACAGACACATAGATATATATGAGATAGAAGGACAGACACACACATAGATATATATGAGAGATAGAAGGACAGACAGACACATAGATATATATGAGAGATAGAAGGACAGACAGACACATAGATATATATGAGATAGAAGGACAGACAGACACATGGATATATATGAGAGATAGAAGGACAGACAGACACATGGATATATATGAGAGATAGAAGGACAGACAGACACATAGATATATATGAGATAGAAGGACAGGCGGACACATAGATATATATGAGATAGAAGGACAGACAGACACATAGATATATATGAGAGACAGAAGGACAGACAGACACATAGATATATATGAGAGACAGAAGGACAGACAGACACATAGATATATATGAGATAGAAGGACAGACGGACACATAGATATATATGAGAGATAGAAGGACAGACAGACACATAGATATATATGAGATAGAAGGACAGACAGACACATAGATATATATGAGAGATAGAAGGACAGACAGACACATAGATATATATGAGATAGAAGGACAGACAGACACATAGATATATATGAGAGACAGAAGGACAGACAGACACACAGATATATATGAGAGAAGGACAGACAGACACATAGATATATATGAGATAGAAGGACAGACAGACACATAGATATATATGAGATAGAAGGACAGACAGACACATAGATATATATGAGATAGAAGGACAGACAGACACACAGATATATATGAGAGACAGAAGGACAGACAGACACACAGATATATATGAGAGACAGAAGGACAGACAGACACATAGATATATATGAGAGAAGGACAGACAGACACATAGATATATATGAGAGACAGAAGGACAGACAGACACACAGATATATATGAGAGAAGGACAGACAGACACATAGATATATATGAGAGATAGAAGGACAGACGGACACATAGATATATATGAGAGATAGAAGGACAGACGGACACATAGATATATATGAGAGATAGAAGGACAGACAGACACATAGATATATATGAGATAGAAAGGACAGACAGACACATAGATATATATGAGATAGAAGGACAGACAGACACATAGATATATATGAGATAGAAGGACAGACAGACACATAGATATATATGAGATAGAAGGACAGACAGACACATAGATATATATGAGATAGAAGGACAGACAGACACATAGATATATATGAGAGATAGAAGGACAGACAGACACATAGATATATATGAGATAGAAGGACAGACAGACACATAGATATATATGAGATAGAAGGACAGACAGACACATAGATATATATGAGATAGAAGGACAGACAGACACATAGATATATATGAGATAGAAGGACAGGCAGACACATAGATATATATGAGAGATAGAAGGACAGACGGACACATAGATATATATGAGAGATAGAAGGACAGACGGACACATAGATATATATGAGAGATAGAAGGACAGACGGACACATAGATATATATGAGACAGAAGGACAGACGGACACATAGATATATATGAGACAGAAGGACAGACGGACACATAGATATATATGAGACAGAAGGACAGACGGACACATAGATATATATGAGACAGAAGGACAGACGGACACATAGATATATATGAGACAGAAGGACAGACGGACACATAGATATATATGAGATAGAAGGACAGACGGACACATAGATATATATGAGATAGAAGGACAGACGGACACATAGATATATATGAGATAGAAGGACAGACGGACACATAGATATATATGAGAGATAGAAGGACAGACGGACACATAGATATATATGAGAGATAGAAGGACAGACGGACACATAGATATATATGAGAGATAGAAGGACAGACAGACACATAGATATATATGAGAGATAGAAGGACAGACAGACACATAGATATATATGAGATAGAAGGACAGACAGACACATAGATATATATGAGAGATAGAAGGACAGACGGACACATAGATATATATGAGAGATAGAAGGACAGACGGACACATAGATATATATGAGATAGAAGGACAGACAGACACATAGATATATATGAGAGATAGAAGGACAGACAGACACATAGATATATATGAGATAGAAGGACAGACAGACACATAGATATATATGAGAGACAGAAGGACAGACAGACACACAGATATATATGAGAGAAGGACAGACAGACACATAGATATATATGAGATAGAAGGACAGACAGACACATAGATATATATGAGATAGAAGGACAGACAGACACATAGATATATATGAGATAGAAGGACAGACAGACACACAGATATATATGAGAGACAGAAGGACAGACAGACACACAGATATATATGAGAGACAGAAGGACAGACAGACACATAGATATATATGAGAGAAGGACAGACAGACACATAGATATATATGAGAGACAGAAGGACAGACAGACACACAGATATATATGAGAGAAGGACAGACAGACACATAGATATATATGAGATAGAAGGACAGACAGACACATAGATATATATGAGATAGAAGGACAGACAGACACATAGATATATATGAGATAGAAGGACAGACAGACACATAGATATATATGAGACAGAAGGACAGACAGACACATAGATATATATGAGAGACAGAAGGACAGACAGACACGTAGATATATATGAGAGTAGGACAGACAGACACATAGATATATATGAGAGATAGAGGGACAGACAGACACGTAGATATATATGAGATAGAAGGACAGACAGACACGTAGATATATATGAGAGTAGGACAGACAGACACATAGATATATATGAGAGAAGGACAGACAGACACATAGATATATATGAGATAGAAGGACAGACAGACACATAGATATATATGAGAGAAGGACAGACAGACACATAGATATATATGAGAGATAGAAGGACAGACAGACACATAGATATATATGAGATAGAAGGACAGACAGACACATAGATATATATGAGAGAAGGACAGACAGACACATAGATATATATGAGAGATAGAGGGACAGACAGACACATAGATATATATGAGATAGAAGGACAGACAGACACATAGATATATATGAGAGATAGAAGGACAGACAGACACATAGATATATATGAGAGATAGAGGGACAGACAGACACATAGATATATATGAGATAGAAGGACAGACAGACACATAGATATATATGAGAGACAGAAGGACAGACAGACACATAGATATATATGAGAGTCGGACAGACAGACACATAGATATATATGAGAGAAGGACAGACAGACACATAGATATATATGAGATAGAAGGACAGACAGACACGTAGATATATATGAGAGTAGGACAGACAGACACATAGATATATATGAGAGAAGGACAGACAGACACATAGATATATATGAGATAGAAGGACAGACAGACACATAGATATATATGAGAGAAGGACAGACAGACACATAGATATATATGAGAGAAGGACAGACAGACACATAGATATATATGAGAGAAGGACAGACAGACACATAGATATATATGAGAGACAGAAGGACAGACAGACACATAGATATATATGAGATAGAAGGACAGACAGACACATAGATATATATGAGAGATAGAAGGACAGACAGACACATAGATATATATGAGACAGAAGGACAGACAGACACATAGATATATATGAGAGAAGGACAGACAGACACATAGATATATATGAGAGAAGGACAGACAGACACATAGATATATATGAGATAGAAGGACAGACAGACACATAGATATATATGAGATAGAAGGACAGACACATAGATATATATGAGATAGAAGGACAGACAGACACATAGATATATATGAGAGATAGAAGGACAGACAGACACATGGATATATATGAGAGAAGGACAGACAGACACATAGATATATATGAGAGACAGAAGGACAGACAGACACACAGATATATATGAGATAGAAGGACAGACAGACACATAGATATATATGAGAGAAGGACAGACAGACACATAGATATATATGAGAGACAGAAGGACAGACAGACACACAGATATATATGAGAGAAGGACAGACAGACACATAGATATATATGAGATAGAAGGACAGACAGACACATAGATATATATGAGACAGAAGGACAGACAGACACATAGATATATATGAGAGATAGAAGGACAGACAGACACATAGATATATATGAGATAGAAGGACAGACAGACACATAGATATATATGAGATAGAAGGACAGACAGACACATGGATATATATGAGAGAAGGACAGACAGACACATAGATATATATGAGAGAAGGACAGACAGACACATAGATATATATGAGAGACAGAAGGACAGACAGACACACAGATATATATGAGATAGAAGGACAGACAGACACATATATATATATGAGATAGAAGGACAGACAGACACATAGATATATATGAGATAGAAGGACAGACAGACACATAGATATATATGAGAGAAGGACAGACAGACACATAGATATATATGAGACAGAAGGACAGACAGACACATAGATATATATGAGACAGAAGGACAGACAGACACATAGATATATATGAGAGACAGAAGGACAGACAGACACATAGATATATATGAGAGACAGAAGGACAGACAGACACATAGATATATATGAGATAGAAGGACAGACAGACACATAGATATATATGAGACAGAAGGACAGACAGACACATAGATATATATGAGATAGAAGGACAGACAGACACATAGATATATATGAGAGATAGAAGGACAGACAGACACATAGATATATATGAGAGATAGAAGGACAGACAGACACATAGATATATATGAGATAGAAGGACAGACAGACACGTAGATATATATGAGAGTAGGACAGACAGACACATAGATATATATGAGATAGAAGGACAGACAGACACATAGATATATATGAGAGAAGGACAGACAGACACATAGATATATATGAGAGACAGAAGGACAGACAGACACATAGATATATATGAGATAGAAGGACAGACAGACACATAGATATATATGAGAGATAGAAGGACAGACAGACACATAGATATATATGAGACAGAAGGACAGACAGACACATAGATATATATGAGAGATAGAAGGACAGACAGACACATAGATATATATGAGAGATAGAAGGACAGACAGACACATAGATATATATGAGAGATAGAAGGACAGACAGACACATAGATATATATGAGATAGAAGGACAGACAGACACATAGATATATATGAGATAGAAGGACAGACAGACACATAGATATATATGAGATAGAAGGACAGACAGACACATAGATATATATGAGAGAAGGACAGACAGACACATAGATATATATGAGATAGAAGGACAGACAGACACATAGATATATATGAGATAGAAGGACAGACAGGACACATAGATATATATGAGATAGAAGGACAGACAGACACATAGATATATATGAGAGATAGAAGGACAGACAGACACGTAGATATATATGAGATAGAAGGACAGACAGACACATAGATATATATGAGATAGAAGGACAGACAGACACATAGATATATATGAGAGATAGAAGGACAGACAGACACATAGATATATATGAGAGATAGAAGTACAGACAGACACATAGATATATATGAGAGACAGAAGGACAGACAGACACATAGATATATATGAGAGACAGAAGGACAGACAGACACATAGATATATATGAGATAGAAGGACAGACAGACACATAGATATATATGAGATATAGAAGGACAGACAGACACATAGATATATATGAGAGATAGAAGGACAGACAGACACATAGATATATATGAGATAGAAGGACAGACAGACACATAGATATATATGAGATAGAAGGACAGACAGACACATAGATATATATGAGAGATAGAAGGACAGACAGACACATAGATATATATGAGAGATAGAAGGATAGACAGACACATAGATATATATGAGATAGAAGGGACAGACAGACACATAAATATATATGAGATAGAAGGACAGACAGACACATAGATATATATGAGAAAGAAGGACAGACAGACACATAGATATATATGAGAGATAGAAGGACAGACAGAACATAGATATATATGAGAGTAGAAGGACAGACGGACACATAGATAATATATGACAGACAGACACATAGATATATATGAGAGTCGGACAGACAGACACATATATATATATGAGAGAAGGACAGACAGACACATAGATATATAGAGATAGAAGGACAGACAGACACGTAGATAATATGAGAGTAGGACAGAGACACATAGATATATATGAGAGAAGGACAGACAGACACATAGATATATATGAGATAGAAGGACAGACAGACACATAGATATATATGAGAGAAGGACAGACAGACACATAGATATATATGAGAGAAGACAGACAGACACATAGATATATATGAGAGAAGGACAGACAGACACATAGATATATATGAGAGACAGAAGGACAGACAGACACATAGATATATATGAGATAGAAGGACAGACAGACACATAGATATATATGAGAGATAGAAGGACAGACAGACACATAGATATATATGAGACAGAAGGACAGACAGACACATAGATATATATGAGAGAAGGACAGACAGACACATAGATATATATGAGAGAAGGACAGACAGACACATAGATATATATGAGATAGAAGGACAGACAGACACATAGATATATATGAGATAGAAGGACAGACACATAGATATATATGAGATAGAAGGACAGACAGACACATAGATATATATGAGAGATAGAAGGACAGACAGACACATGGATATAATGAGAGAAGGACAGACAGACACATAGATATATATGAGAGACAGAAGGACAGACAGACACACAGATATATGAGATAGAAGGACAGACAGACACATAGATATATATGAGAGAAGGACAGACAGACACATAGATATATATGAGAGACAGAAGGACAGACAGACACACAGATATATATGAGAAGGACAGACAGACACATAGATATATATGAGATAGAAGGACAGACAGACACATAGATATATATGAGACAGAAGGACAGACAGACACATAGATATATATGAGAGATAGAAGGACAGACAGACACATAGATATATATGAGATAGAAGGACAGACAGACATAGATATATATGAGATAGAAGGACAGACAGACAGATAGATATTTTTGATAGAAGGACAGACAGACACATAGATATATATGAGAGAAGGACAGACAGACACATAGATATATATGAGAGACAGAAGGACAGACAGACACACAGATATAATGAGATAGAAGGACAGACAGACACATAATATATATGAGATAGAAGGACAGACAGACACATAGATATATATGAGATAGAAGGACAGACAGACACATAGATATATATGAGAGAAGGACAGACAGACACATAGATATATATGAGACAGAAGGACAGACAGACACATAAAATAGAGACAGAAGGACAGACAGACACATAGATATATATGAGAGACAGAAGGACAGACAGACACATAGTATATATGAGAGAAGAAGGACAGACAGACACATAGATATATTTGAGATAGAAGGACAGACGACACATAGATATATATGAGACAGAAGGACAGACAGACACATAGATATATATGAGATAGAAGGACAGACAGACACATAGATATATATGAGAGATAGAAGGACAGACAGACACATAGATATATATGAGAGATAGAAGGACAGACAGACACATAGATATATATGAGATAGAAGGACAGACAGACACGTAGATATATATGAGAGTAGGACAGACAGACACATAGATATATATGAGATAGAAGGACAGACAGACACATAGATATATATGAGAGAAGGACAGACAGACACATAGATATATATGAGAGACAGAAGGACAGACAGACACATAGATATATATGAGATAGAAGGACAGACAGACACATAGATATATATGAGAGATAGAAGGACAGACAGACACATAGATATATATGAGACAGAAGGACAGACAGACACATAGATATATATGAGAGATAGAAGGACAGACAGACACATAGATATATATGAGAGATAGAAGGACAGACAGACACATAGATATATATGAGAGATAGAAGGACAGACAGACACATAGATATATATGAGATAGAAGGACAGACAGACACATAGATATATATGAGATAGAAGGACAGACAGACACATAGATATATATGAGATAGAAGGACAGACAGACACATAGATATATATGAGAGAAGGACAGACAGACACATAGATATATATGAGATAGAAGGACAGACAGACACATAGATATATATGAGATAGAAGGACAGACAGACACATAGATATATATGAGATAGAAGGACAGACAGACACATAGATATATATGAGAGATAGAAGGACAGACAGACACGTAGATATATATGAGATAGAAGGACAGACAGACACATAGATATATATGAGATAGAAGGACAGACAGACACATAGATATATATGAGAGATAGAAGGACAGACAGACACATAGATATATATGAGAGATAGAAGGACAGACAGACACATAGATATATATGAGAGACAGAAGGACAGACAGACACATAGATATATATGAGAGACAGAAGGACAGACAGACACATAGATATATATGAGATAGAAGGACAGACAGACACATAGATATATATGAGATATAGAAGGACAGACAGACACATAGATATATATGAGAGATAGAAGGACAGACAGACACATAGATATATATGAGATAGAAGGACAGACAGACACATAGATATATATGAGATAGAAGGACAGACAGACACATAGATATATATGAGAGATAGAAGGACAGACAGACACATAGATATATATGAGAGATAGAAGGATAGACAGACACATAGATATATATGAGATAGAAGGACAGACAGACACATAAATATATATGAGATAGAAGGACAGACAGACACATAGATATATATGAGATAGAAGGACAGACAGACACATAGATATATATGAGAGATAGAAGGACAGACAGACACATAGATATATATGAGAGATAGAAGGACAGACGGACACATAGATATATATGAGAGATAGAAGGACAAACGGACACATAGATATATATGAGATAGAAGGACAGACAGACACATAGATATATATGAGATAGAAGGACAGACAGACACATAGATATATATGAGATAGAAGGACAGACAGACACATAGATATATATGAGACAGAAGGACAGACAGACACATAGATATATATGAGAGACAGAAGGACAGACAGACACATAGATATATATGAGAGACAGAAGGACAGACAGACACATAGATATATATGAGATAGAAGGACAGACAGACACATAGATATATATGAGAGATAGAAGGACAGACAGACACATAGATATATATGAGATAGAAGGACAGACAGACACATAGATATATATGAGAGATAGAAGGACAGACAGACACATAGATATATATGAGAGATAGAAGGACAGACAGACACATAGATATATATGAGATAGAAGGACAGACAGACACGTAGATATATATGAGAGTAGGACAGACAGACACATAGATATATATGAGATAGAAGGACAGACAGACACATAGATATATATGAGAGAAGGACAGACAGACACATAGATATATATGAGAGACAGAAGGACAGACAGACACATAGATATATATGAGATAGAAGGACAGACAGACACATAGATATATATGAGAGATAGAAGGACAGACAGACACATAGATATATATGAGACAGAAGGACAGACAGACACATAGATATATATGAGAGATAGAAGGACAGACAGACACATAGATATATATGAGAGATAGAAGGACAGACAGACACATAGATATATATGAGAGATAGAAGGACAGACAGACACATAGATATATATGAGATAGAAGGACAGACAGACACATAGATATATATGAGATAGAAGGACAGACAGACACATAGATATATATGAGATAGAAGGACAGACAGACACATAGATATATATGAGAGAAGGACAGACAGACACATAGATATATATGAGATAGAAGGACAGACAGACACATAGATATATATGAGATAGAAGGACAGACAGACACATAGATATATATGAGATAGAAGGACAGACAGACACATAGATATATATGAGAGATAGAAGGACAGACAGACACGTAGATATATATGAGATAGAAGGACAGACAGACACATAGATATATATGAGATAGAAGGACAGACAGACACATAGATATATATGAGAGATAGAAGGACAGACAGACACATAGATATATATGAGAGATAGAAGTACAGACAGACACATAGATATATATGAGAGACAGAAGGACAGACAGACACATAGATATATATGAGAGACAGAAGGACAGACAGACACATAGATATATATGAGATAGAAGGACAGACAGACACATAGATATATATGAGATATAGAAGGACAGACAGACACATAGATATATATGAGAGATAGAAGGACAGACAGACACATAGATATATATGAGATAGAAGGACAGACAGACACATAGATATATATGAGATAGAAGGACAGACAGACACATAGATATATATGAGATAGAAGGACAGACAGACACATAAATATATATGAGATAGAAGGACAGACAGACACATAGATATATATGAGATAGAAGGACAGACAGACACATAGATATATATGAGAGATAGAAGGACAGACAGACACATAGATATATATGAGAGATAGAAGGACAGACGGACACATAGATATATATGAGAGATAGAAGGACAAACGGACACATAGATATATATGAGATAGAAGGACAGACAGACACATAGATATATATGAGATAGAAGGACAGACAGACACATAGATATATATGAGATAGAAGGACAGACGGACACATAGATATATATGAGATAGAAGGACAGACGGACACATAGATATATATGAGATAGAAGGACAGACAGACACATAGATATATATGAGATAGAAGGACAGACAGACACATAGATATATATGAGATAGAAGGACAGACAGACACATAGATATATATGAGATAGAAGGACAGACAGACACATAGATATATATGAGAGATAGAAGGACAAACAGACACATAGATAAATATGAGAGATAGAAGGACAGACAGACACATAGATATATATGAGATAGAAGGACAGACAGACACATAGATATATATGAGAGATAGAAGGACAGACAGACACATAGATATATATGAGATAGAAGGACAGACAGACACATAGATATATATGAGATAGAAGGACAGACAGACACATAGATATATATGAGAGATAGAAGGACAGACAGACACATAGATATATATGAGATAGAAGGACAGACAGACACATAGATATATATGAGAGATAGAAGGACAGACAGACACATAGATATATATGAGAGATAGAAGGACAGACAGACACATAGATATATATGAGATAGAAGGACAGACAGACACATGGATATATATGAGATAGAAAGGACAGACAGACACATAGATATATATGAGATAGAAGGACAGACAGACACATGGATATATATGAGAGATAGAAGGACAGACAGACACATAGATATATATGAGATAGAAGGACAGACAGACACATAGATATATATGAGAGATAGAAGGACAGACAGACACATAGATATATATGAGATAGGACAGACAGACACATAGATATATATGAGATAGAAGGACAGACAGACACATAGATATATATGAGAGATAGAAGGACAGACAGACACATAGATATATATGAGATAGAAGGACAGACAGACACATAGATATATATGAGAGACAGAAGGACAGACAGACACATAGATATATATGAGATAGAAGGACAGACAGACACATAGATATATATGAGATAGAAGGACAGACAGACACATAGATATATATGAGAGATAGAAGGACAGACAGACACATAGATATATATATGAGATAGAAGGACAGACAGACACATAGATATATATGAGAGATAGAGGACAGACAGACACATAGATATATATGAGAGATAGAAGGACAGACAGACACATAGATATATATATGAGAGATAGAAGGACAGACAGACACATAGATATATATGAGATAGAAGGACAGACAGACACATAGATATATATGAGAGATAGAAGGACAGACAGACACATAGATATATATGAGAGATAGAAGGACAGACAGACACATGGATATATATGAGAGATAGAAGGACAGACAGACACATAGATATATATGAGATAGAAGGACAGACGGACACATAGATATATATGAGAGAAGGACAGACAGACACATAGATATATATGAGAGATAGAAGGACAGACAGACACATAGATATATATGAGAGAAGGACAGACAGACACATAGATATATATGAGAGATAGAAGGACAGACAGACACATAGATATATATGAGACAGAAGGACAGACAGACACATAGATATATATGAGAGATAGAAGGACAGACAGACACATAGATATATATGAGAGATAGAAGGATAGATAGACACATAGATATATATGAGATAGAAGGACAGACAGACACATAGATATATATGAGAGATAGAAGGACAGACACATAGATATATATGAGATAGAAGGACAGACAGACACATAGATATATATGAGAGATAGAAGGACAGACAGACACATAGATATATATGAGAGATAGAAGGACAGACAGACACATAGATATATATGAGATAGAAGGACAGACAGACACATAGATATATATGAGAGATAGAAGGACAGACAGACACATAGATATATATGAGATAGAAGGACAGACAGACACATAGATATATATGAGATAGAAGGACAGACAGACACATAGATATATATGAGAGATAGAAGGACAGACAGACACATAGATATATATGAGATATAGAAGGACAGACAGACACATAGATATATATGAGATAGAAGGACAGACAGACACATAGATATATATGAGAGATAGAAGGACAGACAGACACATAGATATATATGAGAGATAGAGGGACAGACAGACACATAGATATATATGAGAGATAGGACAGACAGACACATAGATATATATGAGATAGAAGGACAGACAGACACATAGATATATATGAGATAGAAGGACAGACAGACACATAGATATATATGAGAGAAGGACAGACAGACACATAGATATATATGAGAGATAGAAGGACAGACAGACACATAGATATATATGAGAGATAGAAGGACAGACAGACACATAGATATATATGAGAGATAGGACAGACAGACACATAGATATATATGAGATAGAAGGACAGACAGACACATAGATATATATGAGATAGAAGGACAGACAGACACATAGATATATATGAGAGAAGGACAGACAGACACATAGATATATATGAGAGATAGAAGGACAGACAGACACATAGATATATATGAGATAGAAGGACAGACAGACACATAGATATATATGAGAGATAGAAGGACAGACAGACACATAGATATATATGAGAGATAGAAGGACAGACAGACACATAGATATATATGAGAGATAGAAGGACAGACAGACACATAGATATATATGAGATAGAAGGACAGACAGACACATAGATATATATGAGAGATAGAAGGACAGACAGACACATAGATATATATGAGAGATAGAAGGACAGACAGACACATAGATATATATGAGATAGAAGGACAGACAGACACATAGATATATATGAGAGATAGAAGGACAGACAGACACATAGATATATATGAGAGATAGAAGGACAGACAGACACAGATATATATATGAGATAGAAGGACAGACAGACACATAGATATATATGAGAGATAGAAGGACAGACAGACACATAGATATATATGAGATAGAAGGACAGACAGACACATAGATATATATGAGATAGAAGGACAGACAGACACATAGATATATATGAGAGATAGAAGGACAGACAGACACATAGATATATATGAGAGATAGAGGGACAGACAGACACATAGATATATATGAGATAGAAGGACAGACAGACACATAGATATATATGAGATAGAAGGACAGACGGACACATAGATATATATGAGAGATAGAAGGACAGACGGACACATAGATATATATGAGATAGAAGGACAGACAGACACATAGATATATATGAGAGATAGAAGGACAGACAGACACATAGATATATATGAGAGATAGAAGGACAGACAGACACATGGATATATATGAGAGATAGAAGGACAGACAGACACATAGATATATATGAGAGATAGAAGGACAGACAGACACATAGATATATATGAGAGATAGAAGGACAGACAGACACATAGATATATATGAGATAGAAGGACAGACAGACACATAGATATATATGAGAGAAGGACAGACGGACACATAGATATATATGAGAGATAGAAGGACAGACAGACACATAGATATATATGAGATAGGACAGACAGACACATAGATATATATGAGATAGAAGGACAGACAGACACATAGATATATATGAGATAGGACAGACAGACACATAGATATATATGAGAGAAGGACAGACAGACACATAGATATATATGAGAGATAGAAGGACAGACAGACACATAGATATATATGAGAGAAGGACAGACAGACACATAGATATATATGAGAGATAGAAGGACAGACAGACACATAGATATATATGAGAGAAGGACAGACAGACACATAGATATATATGAGAGATAGAAGGACAGACAGACACATAGATATATATGAGAGAAGGACAGACAGACACATAGATATATATGAGAGACAGAAGGACAGACAGACACATAGATATATATGAGAGATAGAGGGACAGACAGACACATAGATATATATGAGATAGAAGGACAGACAGACACATAGATATATATGAGATAGAAGGACAGACAGACACATAGATATATATGAGATAGAAGGACAGACAGACACATAGATATATATGAGATAGAAGGACAGACAGACACATAGATATATATGAGAGATAGAAGGACAGACAGACACATAGATATATATGAGAGATAGAAGGACAGACAGACACATAGATATATATGAGATAGAAGGACAGACAGACACATAGATATATATGAGAGAAGGACAGACAGACACATAGATATATATGAGAGATAGAAGGACAGACAGACACATAGATATATATGAGATAGAAGGACAGACAGACACATAGATATATATGAGATAGAAGGACAGACAGACACATAGATATATATGAGATAGAAGGACAGACAGACACATAGATATATATGAGATAGAAGGACAGACAGACACATAGATATATATGAGATAGAAGGACAGACAGACACATAGATATATATGAGAGATAGAAGGACAGACAGACACATAGATATATATGAGATAGAAGGACAGACAGACACATAGATATATATGAGATAGAAGGACAGACAGACACATAGATATATATGAGAGATAGAAGGACAGACAGACACATAGATATATATGAGAGATAGAGGGACAGACAGACACATAGATATATATGAGATAGAAGGACAGACAGACACATGGATATATATGAGATAGAAGGACAAACAGACACATAGATATATATGAGAGATAGAAGGACAGACAGACACATAGATATATATGAGATAGAAGGACAGACAGACACATAGATATATATGAGAGATAGAAGGACAGACAGACACATAGATATATATGAGATAGAAGGACAGACAGACACATAGATATATATGAGAGACAGAGGGACAGACAGACACATAGATATATATGAGATAGAAGGACAGACAGACACATAGATATATATGAGATAGAAGGACAGACAGACACATAGATATATATGAGAGATAGAAGGACAGACAGACACATAGATATATATGAGATAGAAGGACAGACAGACACATAGATATATATGAGAGATAGAAGGACAGACAGACACATAGATATATATGAGAGATAGAAGGACAGACAGACACATAGATATATATGAGATAGAAGGACAGACAGACACATAGATATATATGAGAGATAGAAGGACAGACAGACACATAGATATATATGAGAGATAGAAGGACAGACAGACACATAGATATATATGAGAGACAGAAGGACAGACAGACACATAGATATATATGAGATAGAAGGACAGACAGACACATAGATATATATGAGATAGAAGGACAGACAGACACATAGATATATATGAGATAGAAGGACAGACAGACACATAGATATATATGAGAGATAGAAGGACAGACAGACACATAGATATATATGAGATAGAAGGACAGACAGACACATAGATATATATGAGAGATAGAAGGACAGACAGACACATAGATATATATGAGAGATAGAGGGACAGACAGACACATAGATATATATGAGATAGAAGGACAGACAGACACATAGATATATATGAGAGAAGGACAGACAGACACATAGATATATATGAGAGATAGAAGGACAGACAGACACATAGATATATATGAGATAGAAGGACAGACAGACACATAGATATATATGAGAGACAGAAGGACAGACAGACACAAAGATATATATGAGAGATAGAAGGACAGACAGACACATAGATATATATGAGAGAAGGACAGACAGACACATAGATATATATGAGAGATAGAAGGACAGACAGACACATAGATATATATGAGATAGAAGGACAGACAGACACATAGATATATATGAGAGACAGAAGGACAGACAGACACATAGATATATATGAGAGATAGAGGGACAGACAGACACATAGATATATATGAGAGAAGGACAGACAGACACATAGATATATATGAGATAGGACAGACAGACACATAGATATATATGAGATAGAAGGACAGACAGACACATAAATATATATGAGATAGGACAGACAGACACATAGATATATATGAGAGAAGGACAGACAGACACATAGATATATATGAGAGAAGTACAGACAGACACATAGATATATATGAGAGATAGAGGGACAGACAGACACATAGATATATATGAGATAGAAGGACAGAC
The DNA here is from genome assembly GCA_027410445.1 of Discoglossus pictus. Taxonomy (NCBI): domain Eukaryota; kingdom Metazoa; phylum Chordata; class Amphibia; order Anura; family Alytidae; genus Discoglossus; species Discoglossus pictus. The sequence goes on along the minus strand of CM050166.1, from coordinate 449,701,529 downwards.
AGACACATAGATATATATGAGATAGAAGGACAGACAGACACATAGATATATATGAGATAGAAGGACAGACAGACACATAGATATATATGAGAGATAGAAGGACAGACAGACACATAGATATATATGAGAGATAGAAGGACAGACAGACACATAGATATATATGAGATAGAAGGACAGACAGACACATAGATATATATGAGAGAAGGACAGACAGACACATAGATATATATGAGAGAAGGACAGACAGACACATAGATATATATGAGATAGAAGGACAGACAGACACATAGATATATATGAGAGATAGAAGGACAGACAGACACATAGATATATATGAGATAGAAGGACAAACAGACACATAGATATATATGAGAGATAGAAGGACAGACAGACACATAGATATATATGAGAGATAGAAGGACAGACAGACACATATATATATATGAGATAGAAGGACAAACAGACACATAGATATATATGAGAGATAGAAGGACAGACAGACACATAGATATATATGAGATAGAAGGACAGACAGACACATAGATATATATGAGAGATAGAAGGACAGACAGACACATAGATATATATGAGAGATAGAAGGACAGACAGACACATAGATATATATAAGAGAAGGACAGACAGACACATAGATATATATGAGAGAAGGACAGACAGACACATAGATATATATGAGAGATAGAAGGACAGACAGACACATAGATATATATGAGATAGAAGGACAGGCAGACACATAGATATATATGAGATAGAGGGACAGACAGACACATAGATATATATGAGATAGAAGGACAGACAGACACATAGATATATATGAGAGATAGAAGGACAGACAGACACATAGATATATATGAGATAGAAGGACAGACAGACACATAGATATATATGAGAGATAGAAGGACAGACAGACACATAGATATATATGAGAGATAGAAGGACAGACAGACACATAGATATATATGAGATAGAAGGACAGACAGACACATAGATATATATGAGAGAAGGACAGACAGACACATAGATATATATGAGAGAAGGACAGACAGACACATAGATATATATGAGATAGAAGGACAGACAGACACATAGATATATATGAGAGATAGAAGGACAGACAGACACATAGATATATATGAGATAGAAGGACAAACAGACACATAGATATATATGAGAGATAGAAGGACAGACAGACACATAGATATATATGAGAGATAGAAGGACAGACAGACACATAGATATATATGAGAGATAGAAGGACAAACAGACACATAGATATATATGAGAGATAGAAGGACAGACAGACACATAGATATATATGAGATAGAAGGACAGACAGACACATAGATATATATGAGAGATAGAAGGACAGACAGACACATAGATATATATGAGAGATAGAAGGACAGACAGACACATAGATATATATAAGAGAAGGACAGACAGACACATAGATATATATGAGAGAAGGACAGACAGACACATAGATATATATGAGAGATAGAAGGACAGACAGACACATAGATATATATGAGATAGAAGGACAGGCAGACACATAGATATATATGAGATAGAGGGACAGACAGACACATAGATATATATGAGATAGAAGGACAGACAGACACATAGATATATATGAGAGATAGAAGGACAGACAGACACATAGATATATATGAGATAGAAGGACAGACAGACACATAGATATATATGAGATAGAAGGACAGACAGACACATAGATATATATGAGAGATAGAAGGACAGACAGACACATAGATATATATGAGATAGAAGGACAGACAGACACATAGATATATATGAGAGATAGAAGGACAGACAGACACATAGATATATATGAGAGATAGAAGGACAGACAGACACATAGATATATATGAGACAGATAGAAGGACAGACAGACACATAGATATATATGAGATAGAAGGACAGACAGACACATAGATATATATGAGAGATAGAAGGACAGACAGACACGTAGATATATATGAGAGATAGAAGGACAGACAGACACATAGATATATATGAGATAGAAGGACAGACAGACACATAGATATATATGAGAGATAGAAGGACAGACGGACACATAGATATATATGAGATAGAAGGACAGGCAGACACATAGATATATATGAGAGATAGAAGGACAGACAGACACATAGATATATATGAGATAGAAGGACAGACAGACACATAGATATATATAAGAGAAGGACAGACAGACACATAGATATATATGAGAGAAGGACAGACAGACACATAGATATATATGAGATAGAAGGACAGACAGACACATAGATATATATGAGAGAAGGACAGACAGACACATAGATATATATGAGATAGAAGGACAGACAGACACATAGATATATATGAGAGATAGAAGGACAGACAGACACATAGATATATATGAGAGATAGAGGGACAGACAGACACATAGATATATATGAGATAGAAGGACAGACAGACACATAGATATATATGAGATAGAAGGACAGACAGACACATAGATATATATGAGATAGAAGGACAGACAGACACATAGATATATATGAGATAGAAGGACAGACAGACACATAGATATATATGAGAGATAGAAGGACAGACAGACACATAGATATATATGAGATAGAAGGACAGACAGACACATAGATATATATGAGAGATAGAAGGACAGACAGACACATAGATATATATGAGAGATAGAAGGACAGACAGACACATAGATATATATGAGATAGAAGGACAGACAGACACATAGATATATATGAGAGATAGAAGGACAGACAGACACATAGATATATATGAGAGATAGAAGGACAGACAGACACATAGATATATATGAGAGATAGAAGGACAGACAGACACATAGATATATATGAGAGATAGAAGGACAGACAGACACATAGATATATATGAGAGATAGAAGGACAGACAGACACATAGATATATATGAGAGATAGAAGGACAGACAGACACATAGATATATATGAGAGATAGGACAGACAGACACATAGATATATATGAGAGATAGAAGGACAGACAGACACATAGATATATATGAGATAGAAGGACAGACAGACACATAGATATATATGAGAGATAGAAGGACAGACAGACACATAGATATATATGAGAGATAGGACAGACAGACACATAGATATATATGAGAGATAGAAGGACAGACAGACACATAGATATATATGAGAGATAGAAGGACAGACAGACACATAGATATATATGAGATAGAAGGACAGACAGACACATAGATATATATGAGAGATAGAAGGACAGCCAGACACATGGATATATATGAGAGATAGAAGGACAGACAGACACATGGATATATATGAGATAGAAGGACAGACAGACACATAGATATATATGAGAGATAAGGACAGACAGACACATAGATATATATGAGATAGAAGGACAGACAGACACATAGATATATATGAGAGATAGAAGGACAGACAGACACATAGATATATATGAGATAGAAGGACAGACAGACACATAGATATATATGAGACAGAAGGACAGACAGACACATAGATATATATGAGATAGAAGGACAGACAGACACATAGATATATATGAGAGATAGAAGGACAGACAGACACATAGATATATATGAGAGATAGAAGGACAGACAGACACATAGATATATATGAGAGATAGAAGGACAGACAGACACATGGATATATATGAGAGATAGAAGGACAGACAGACACATGGATATATATGAGATAGAAGGACAGACAGACACATAGATATATATGAGAGACAGAAGGACAGACAGACACATAGATATATATGAGATAGAAGGACAGACAGACACATAGATATATATGAGAGAAGGACAGGCAGACACATAGATATATATGAGAGATAGAAGGACAGACAGACACATAGATATATATATGAGATAGAAGGACAGACAGACACATAGATATATATGAGAGATAGAAGGACAGACAGACACATAGATATATATATGAGATAGAAGGACAGACAGACACATAGATATATATGAGATAGAAGGACAGACAGACACATAGATATATATGAGATAGAAGGACAGACAGACACATAGATATATATGAGAGATAGAAGGACAGACAGACACATAGATATATATGAGAGACAGACAGACTGACACATAGATATATATGAGAGATAGAAGGACAGACAGACACATAGATATATATGAGATAGAAGGACAGACAGACACATAGATATATATGAGATAGAAGGACAGACAGACACATAGATATATATGAGAGATAGAAGGACAGACAGACACATAGATATATATGAGAGATAGAAGGACAGACAGACACATAGATATATATGAGAGAAGGACAGACAGACACATAGATATATATGAGAGATAGAAGGACAGACAGACACATAGATATATATGAGATAGAAGGACAGACAGACACATAGATATATATGAGAGATAGAAGGACAGACAGACACGTAGATATATATGAGATATAGAAGGACAGACAGACACGTAGATATATATGAGATAGAAGGACAGACAGACACATAGATATATATGAGAGATAAAAGGACAGACAGACAGACACATAGATATATATGAGAGATAGAAGGACAGACAGACACATAGATATATATGAGATAGAAGGACAGACAGACACATAGATATATATGAGAGACAGAGGGACAGACAGACACATAGATATATATGAGATAGAAGGACAGACAGACACATAGATATATATGAGAGACAGAAGGACAGACAGACACATAGATATATATGAGATAGAAGGACAGACAGACACATAGATATATATGAGATAGAAGGACAGACAGACACATAGATATATATGAGATAGAAGGACAGACAGACACATAGATATATATGAGAGATAGAAGGACAGACAGACACATAGATATATATGAGATAGAAGGACAGACAGACACATAGATATATATGAGAGATAGAAGGACAGACAGACACATAGATATATATGAGAGATAGAAGGACAGACAGACACATAGATATATATGAGATAGAAGGACAGACAGACACATAGATATATATGAGAGATAGAAGGACAGACAGACACATAGATATATATGAGAGATAGAAGGACAGACAGACACATAGATATATATGAGAGATAGAAGGACAGACAGACACATAGATATATATGAGAGATAGAAGGACAGACAGACACATAGATATATATGAGAGATAGAAGGACAGACAGACACATAGATATATATGAGAGATAGAAGGACAGACAGACACATAGATATATATGAGAGATAGAAGGACAGACAGACACATAGATATATATGAGATAGAAGGACAGACAGACACATAGATATATATGAGAGAAGGACAGACAGACACATAGATATATATGAGAGATAGAAGGACAGACAGACACATAGATATATATGAGATAGAAGGACAGACAGACACATAGATATATATGAGAGATAGAAGGACAGACAGACACATAGATATATATGAGATAGAAGGACAGACAGACACATAGATATATATGAGAGAAGGACAGGCAGACACATAGATATATATGAGAGATAGAAGGACAGACAGACACATAGATATATATGAGATAGAAGGACAGACAGACACATAGATATATATGAGATAGAAGGACAGACAGACACATAGATATATATGAGAGAAGGACAGACAGACACATAGATATATATGAGATAGAAGGACAGACAGACACATAGATATATATGAGATAGAAGGACAGACAGACACATAGATATATATGAGAGATAGAAGGACAGACAGACACATAGATATATATGAGAGATAGAAGGACAGACAGACACATAGATATATATGAGAGAATGACAGACAGACACATAGATATATATGAGAGAAGGACAGACAGACACATAGATATATATGAGAGAATGACAGACAGACACATAGATATATATGAGAGAAGGACAGACAGACACATAGATATATATGAGAGAAGGACAGACAGACACATAGATATATATGAGAGAAGGACAGACAGACACATAGATATATATGAGAGATAGAAGGACAGACAGACACATAGATATATATGAGAGAAGGACAGACAGACACATAGATATATATGAGATAGAAGGACAGACAGACACATAGATATATATGAGAGATAGAAGGACAGACAGACACATAGATATATATGAGATAGAAGGACAGACAGACACATAGATATATATGAGAGATAGAGGGACAGACAGACACATAGATATATATGAGATAGAAGGACAGACAGACACATAGATATATATGAGATAGAAGGACAGACAGACACATAGATATATATGAGAGATAGAAGGACAGACAGACACATAGATATATATGAGAGATAGAAGGACAGACAGACACATAGATATATATGAGAGATAGAAGGACAGACAGACACATAGATATATATGAGAGAAGGACAGACAGACACATAGATATATATGAGAGATAGAAGGACAGACAGACACATAGATATATATGAGAGATAGAAGGACAGACAGACACATAGATATATATGAGAGATAGAAGGACAGACAGACACATAGATATATATGAGAGATAGAAGGACAGACAGACACATAGATATATATGAGAGATAGAAGGACAGACAGACACATAGATATATATGAGAGATAGAAGGACAGACAGACACATAGATATATATGAGAGATAAGGACAGACAGACACATAGATATATATGAGATAGAGGGACAGACAGACACATAGATATATATGAGATAGAAGGACAGACAGACACATAGATATATATGAGAGATAGAAGGACAGACAGACACATAGATATATATGAGATAGAGGGACAGACAGACACATAGATATATATGAGATAGAAGGACAGACAGACACATAGATATATATGAGAGATAGAAGGACAGACAGACACATAGATATATATGAGAGATAGAGGGACAGACAGACACATAGATATATATGAGACAGAAGGACAGACAGACACATAGATATATATGAGATAGAAGGACAGACAGACACATAGATATATATGAGATAGAAGGACAGACAGACACATAGATATATATGAGAGATAGAAGGACAGACGGACACATAGATATATATGAGAGATAGAAGGACAGACAGACACATAGATATATATGAGATAGAAGGACAGACAGACACATAGATATATATGAGAGATAGAAGGACAGACATACACATAGATATATATGAGAGATAGAAGGACAGACGGACACATAGATATATATGAGAGATAGAAGGACAGACGGACACATAGATATATATGAGATAGAAGGACAGACGGACACATAGATATATATGAGAGAAGGACAGACGGACACATAGATATATATGAGATAGAAGGACAGACAGACACATAGATATATATGAGAAGGACAGACAGACACATAGATATATATGAGATAGAAGGACAGACAGACACATAGATATATATGAGATAGAAGGACAGACAGACACATAGATATATATGAGAGATAGAAAGACAGACAGACACATAGATATATATGAGATAGAAGGACAGACAGACACATAGATATATATGAGATAGAAGGACAGACAGACACATAGATATATATGAGATAGAAGGACAGACAGACACATAGATATATATGAGAGATAGAAGGACAGACAGACACATAGATATATATGAGAGATAGAAGGACAGACAGACACATAGATATATATGAGATAGAAGGACAGACAGACACATAGATATATATGAGATAGAAGGACAGACAGACACATAGATATATATGAGATAGAAGGACAGACAGACACATAGATATATATGAGAGATAGAAGGACAGACAGACACATAGATATATATGAGAGATAGAAGGACAAACAGAAACATAGATATATATGAGATAGAAGGACAGACAGACACATAGATATATATGAGATAGAAGGACAGACAGACACATAGATATATATGAGATAGAAGGACAGACAGACACATAGATATATATGAGAGATAGAAGGACAGACAGACACATAGATATATATGAGAGATAGAAGGACAAACAGACACATATATATTTATGAGATAGAAGGACAGACAGACACATAGATATATATGAGAGATAGAAGGACAGACAGACACATAGATATATATGAGAGATAGAAGGACAGACAGACACATAGATATATATGAGACAGAAGGACAGACACATAGATATATATGAGAGATAGAAGGACAGACAGACACATAGATATATATGAGACAGAAGGACAGACACATAGATATATATGAGATAGAAGGACAGACAGACACATAGATATATATGAGACAGAAGGACAGACACATAGATATATATGAGAGATAGAAGGACAGACAGACACATAGATATATATATGAGATAGAAGGACAGACAGACACATAGATATATATGAGAGATAGAAGGACAGACAGACACATAGATATATATGAGAGATAGAAGGACAGACAGACACATAGATATATATGAGACAGAAGGACAGACAGACACATAGATATATATGAGATAGAAGGACAGACGGACACATAGATATATATGAGAGATAGAAGGACAGACAGACACATAGATATATATGAGAGATAGAAGGACAGACAGACACATAGATATATATGAGAGATAGAAGGACAGACAGACACATAGATATATATGAGAGATAGAAGGACAGACAGACACATAGATATATATGAGAGATAGAAGGACAGACAGACACATAGATATATATGAGACAGAAGGACAGACAGACACATAGATATATATGAGATAGAAGGACAGACAGACACATAGATATATATGAGATAGAAGGACAGACAGACACATAGATATATATGAGAGATAGAAGGACAGACGGACACATAGATATATATGAGAGATAGAAGGACAGACAGACACATAGATATATATGAGAGATAGAAGGACAGACAGACACATAGATATATATGAGAGATAGAAGGACAGACAGACACATAGATATATATGAGATAGAAGGACAGACAGACACATAGATATATATGAGATAGAAGGACAGACGGACACATAGATATATATGAGATAGAAGGACAGACAGACACATAGATATATATGAGATAGAAGGACAGGCAGACACATAGATATATATGAGAGATAGAAGGACAGACAGACACATAGATATATATGAGATAGAAGGACAGACGGACACATAGATATATATGAGATAGAAGGACAGACAGACACATAGATATATATGAGAGATAGAAGGACAGACAGACACATAGATATATATGAGATAGAAGGACAGACGGACACATAGATATATATGAGATAGAAGGACAGACAGACACATAGATATATATGAGATAGAAGGACAGACGGACACATAGATATATATGAGAGATAGAAGGACAGACAGACACATAGATAAATATGAGAGATAGAAGGACAGACAGACACATAGATATATATGAGACAGAAGGACAGACAGACACATAGATATATATGAGACAGAAGGACAGACAGACACATAGATATATATGAGATAGAAGGACAGACAGACACATAGATATATATGAGAGAAGGACAGACAGACACATAGATATATATGAGAGATAGAAGGACAGACAGACACATAGATATATATGAGAGATAGAAGGACAGACAGACACATAGATATATATGAGAGATAGAGGGACAGACAGACACATAGATATATATGAGAGATAGAAGGACAGACAGACACATAGATATATATGAGAGATAGAGGGACAGACAGACACATAGATATATATGAGAGATAGAGGGACAGACAGACACATAGATATATATGAGAGATAGAAGGACAGACAGACACATAGATATATATGAGATAGAAGGACAGACAGACACATAGATATATATGAGATAGAAGGACAGACAGACACATAGATATATATGAGAGATAGAAGGACAGACAGACACATAGATATATATGAGAGATAGAGGGACAGACAGACACATAGATATATATTAGAGATAGAAGGACAGACGGACACATAGATATATATGAGAGATAGAAGGACAGACAGACACATAGATATATATATAAGAGAAGGACAGACAGACACATAGATATATATGAGAGATAGAAGGACAGACAGACACATAGATATATATGAGAGATAGAAGGACAGACAGACACATAGATATATATGAGAGATAGAAGGACAGACAGACACATAGATATATATGAGAGATAGAGGGACAGACAGACACATAGATATATATTAGAGATAGAAGGACAGACGGACACATAGATATATATGAGAGATAGAAGGACAGACAGACACATAGATATATATATAAGAGAAGGACAGACAGACACATAGATATATATGAGAGAAGGACAGACAGACACATAGATATATATGAGAGATAGAAGGACAGACAGACACATAGATATATATAAGAGAAGGACAGACAGACACATAGATATATATGAGATAGAAGGACAGACAGACACATAGATATATATGAGATAGAAGGACAGACACATAGATATATATGAGATAGAAGGACGGACAGACACATAGATATATATGAGAGATAGAAGGACAGACAGACACATAGATATATATGAGATAGAAGGACAGACAGACACATAGATATATATGAGAGATAGAAGGACAGGCAGACACATAGATATATATGAGATAGAAGGACAGACAGACACATAGATATATATGAGATAGAAGGACAGACAGACACATAGATATATATGAGAGATAGAGGGACAGACAGACACATAGATATATATGAGATAGAAGGACAGACAGACACATAGATATATATGAGAGATAGAAGGACAGACAGACACATAGATATATATGAGATAGAAGGACAGACAGACACATAGATATATATGAGATAGAAGGACAGACAGACACATAGATATATATGAGAGATAGAAGGACAGACAGACACATAGATATATATGAGATAGAAGGACAGACAGACACATAGATATATATGAGAGATAGAAGGACAGACGGACACATAGATATATATGAGAGATAGAAGGACAGACAGACACATAGATATATATGAGAGATAGAAGGACAGACGGACACATAGATATATATGAGAGATAGAGGGACAGACAGACACATAGATATATATGAGATAGAAGGACAGACAGACACATAGATATATATGAGATAGAAGGACAGACAGACACATAGATATATATGAGAGATAGAAGGACAGACAGACACATAGATATATATGAGAGATAGAAGGACAGACGGACACATAGATATATATGAGATAGAAGGACAGACAGACACATAGATATATATGAGAGAAGGACAGACAGACACATAGATATATATGAGATAGAAGGACAGACAGACACATAGATATATATGAGAGATAGAAGGACAGACAGACACATAGATATATATGAGAGATAGAAGGACAGACAGACACATAGATATATATGAGATAGAAGGACAGACAGACACATAGATATATATGAGATAGAAGGACAGACAGACACATAGATATATATGAGAGATAGAAGGACAGACAGACACATAGATATATATGAGAGATAGAAGGACAGACGGACACATAGATATATATGAGATAGAAGGACAGACAGACACATAGATATATATGAGATAGAAGGACAGACAGACACATAGATATATATGAGAGAAGGACAGTTAGACACATAGATATATATGAGAGATAGAGGGACAGACAGACACATAGATATATATGAGAGAAGGACAGACAGACACATAGATATATATGAGAGATAGAAGGACAGACAGACACATAGATATATATGAGAGATAGAAGGACAGACAGACACATAGATATATATGAGAGATAGAAGGACAGACAGACACATAGATATATATGAGAGATAGAAGGACAGACGGACACATAGATATATATGAGATAGAAGGACAGACAGACACATAGATATATATGAGAGATAGAAGGACAGACAGACACACAGATATATATGAGAGATAGAAGGACAGACAGACACATAGATATATATGAGAGATAGGACAGACAGACACATAGATATATATGAGATAGAAGGACAGACAGACACATAGATATATATGAGATAGAAGGACAGACAGACACATAGATATATATGAGAGATAGAGGGACAGACAGACACATAGATATATATGAGACAGAAGGACAGACACATAGATATATATGAGAGATAGAAGGACAGACAGACACATAGATATATATGAGATAGAAGGACAGACAGACACATAGATATATATGAGATAGAAGGACAGACAGACACATAGATATATATGAGAGATAGAAGGACAGACAGACACATAGATATATATGAGATAGAAGGACAGACAGACACATAGATATATATGAGAGACAGAAGGACAGACAGACACATAGATATATATGAGAGATAGAAGGACAGACAGACACATAGATATATATGAGATAGAAGGACAGACAGACACATAGATATATATGAGAGACAGAAGGACAGACAGACACATAGATATATATGAGAGATAGAAGGACAGACAGACACATAGATATATATGAGATAGAAGGACAGACAGACACATAGATATATATGAGATAGAAGGACAGACAGACACATAGATATATATGAGAGATAGAAGGACAGACAGACACATAGATATATATGAGAGATAGAAGGACAGACAGACACATAGATATATATGAGAGATAGAAGGACAGACAGACACATAGATATATATGAGAGATAGAAGGACAGACAGACACATAGATATATATAAGAGATAGAAGGACAGACAGACACATAGA